>PITA01023095.1:0-28903 GCA_004023965.1 Spilogale gracilis
TTATTTCTCCTTCCATTTTGAAAGTCAACCTTGCTGGATACATTATCCTTGGTTGCATATTTTTGTCATGTAACTTCCTGAATATGTCTTGCCAGCCCTTTCTGGCTTGCCAGGTTTCTGTGGAAAGGTCTGACGTTATTCTGATGGTCCTCCCTCTATAGGTAAGGGATCGCTTTCTCCTAGCTGCCCCTAAGACATAATCTTTAGTTTTATGATTCGAGAATTTTACTATTATGTGCCTGGAGGTTTTTCTGGCCTCCTTGATCTTGGGGGGTGTCCTCTCTACTTCTAGGACATGAACATTTGTTTCATTCCTCAGATTTGGGAAATTTTCATCCATGATTTGTTCAACAATATTTTCTAGGTTTCCCTCTCTCTCAATTCCTTCAGGGATTCCAATAATTCTGATATTGCAGCATTTCATGGCATCATTCATTTCCCTTATTCTGTTTTCTTGGGATTTTAGCTGTTTGCTCCAAGACTTCTCTTGCTCCTCCTTCTTAATCCATCTGTCTTCTTAATCACTGATACCATCTTCAGCTTCACTTACTCTGGCTGTTAGCATATTTAAATTAGATTGCATCTCATCTAAAGCCTTTCTAACCTCAGCTTTCACTTCTGTTACTATGGCTTCCACTTTGAGACTAATGTTTTTTTCTAAATTGACTATTGCTTGGACTATTGCTGCCCTGAATTCCATTTCTGTCATATTGTTTATGTTCATTTCCAGTAATTCTGTGACCAAGGTGGCAGTCTCAGGGTTCTTCTGTTGGGTGTTCCTGCTCCGAGTCATTGTGGCGAGGAGTGGTTGAGGGGGTGTATGAGTAAATATGTCACTATCTAGGTGGATTTGTCGTTGGAAGGTTTCGAGCAACCAGAATTCACCACCGAAAAGGCAGGAGAAAGAAAAAAGAAAACGGAAGAGAGGAAGCAAGAAAAGAAACCCCTGCCAGAGCGGGGCCCGGTGGTAGGATTTATATGGTACAAAACTGTTACAGGGTAAAGAAAAGGGTTATCAAGGGTAAATGAAGAGATCAAAAAGCGAAGCCCAACCTATATGACCCCCAAGACCAGTATTTATATAATATAAAAGCAAAGACAATTACACAGATACACTGACAAACTAGAGTGGGAAGGTGAGGGCAGACACTCCTTGTGGGCAAGGAATGCGTTTCAGATGCTCCCGAGTTTGTCTTGTTAGTATTGTTGGAAGAGCCCACTGTCAAAAGATATAGGGAGATTAGAACTGGTTGTATATAGGGGTAGTATTGAATAGGGATATGGGATTGACTTGAAGCTTATATCTACATGTACACGTAAAAGAGAGAATAAAGGAAAGAGGAGAGAAGAAAGGGAAAAACAGAGAAAGCGAACAGGGAAACAAGAGGCAACAACAAAAGCAGAAAATACAGGAGTGTGTTTGAAAAAATTTCAGGGTAAAAAAGAAAAAAAAAAAGAAAAAAAATGTTATGGGGTGTTGTATTGGGTATCACGTTGTGATAAGAAGGGGGTTAAAAATTAAAAGAAGAGGGTCGCCTGGGTGGCTCAGTTGGTTAAGCCACTGCCTTCGGCTCAGGTCGTGATCCTGGAGACCCGGGATCGAGTCCCACATCGGGCTCCCTGCTTGGCAAGAAGCCTGCTTCTCCCTCTCTCACTCCCCCTGCTTGTGTTCCCTCTCTGGCTGTGTTTCTCTCTGTCAAATAAATTTTAAAAAAATCTAAAAAAAAAAATTGAAAGAAGAAAAACCGTGAGAATGTATTTTTAAGCTTAAAGTGGAAGCTTTAAAAGTAAAAATAGAAAAAAGTTTAAAAAATTAAATAAGGTGGAAAACTGTATCAATGAGTTGTAGGGCTTTTGGTACTTGTAGTCAGTGCCATGAGTTTAAAAAATTGTCTTTCCCCCGATTTGGGGTTTTGCATTGGAGTGTTGTCCTCCTGAGCTTCTGGCTTCCTTTCTGGGGGCGGGGCCTGCGGCTTTGTTTCAGTCCTTCTACCTGGGCTCCTTCTCTCTGCCCCCTTGCTAGAGGCTGGTCTTCATGGTAACCAGGTTATCAGGTTACAATTCTCTGGTAGTGGAGTGTTGTTCTTTTATGTCCTTTTTCAGCTGTGAGGAAGTCAGGTCAGAGCAAGATGTCTGCACCCAGACCTCCCTCCCAGAAAGAGCAGAGAGAGCTCTTTCCAGCCTCCCAGTTGGCAGCCTGTCACAGCCGGGCTGGCGCAGATGTTGTATTGATATCTGCCCCCGCCCCCATTTGTCGCTTCACTCCCACACCTCAAAGCCACAACTCCTTTTGGATTGCGTGACCTTGTCTGTGCCCCGGGACCTGCGGCCTCTCTGGTCCCACGCAAGTCTGTAAAATCGCCTTCCCTGGGGGGGTCTGCGCCCGGCCCACGGGGTGGAGAGAAACGGGAGAGAAAGGCAGCTGCATAAAAATAGAATCCACGCCCCGCCGCTCTCGGGGCAGCTGCGGCGGCGGCGGGGGCGGCGGCGCCAGCGACAGAAAAAAAATTTTAAAAAGCCTCCTTGCCTTGCCGCAGGCTCCGCTGTGTTCCCGTTTCTGTGTAGCCCCGATTCAGGCCGTAATCTGCTGTTATTCCTCACTCACAGAGCACTTTCGTTTTGGCATATTTGCTTTCAATGGTTCAGCTCTGCGGGCTTCCTCCCCCACACCCCTGTCTCTGGGGGCAAGCCTCTGGTCCCTCTTACTTGTTTCTACCTTTTTGCCGATGGTCCTTGTCTCCCATGGTAATCCAGAAGTGTGAAATATCACATTTCAGGCTGATTTCATGGGTGTTCACAGTGGTCCTGTAGTGATTTTTTTTTGCTGGAATTCAGCTCTCTTCAGGGAACTCCCCGAAATGTGGTCACCTGGCCTTCCGCCATCTTGACTGAATTCTCTCAGATGTTCTGATGAGGCTTCTCATATCCCTGAAAGATTATCAGCTAATGCAAAAATGGCAAAATGTGAAGCTGCCCACATAGTGGCAGGAGTGGAAGCCTGCTGCTCCAAAGCAGAGTTTATTTATTTATTTATTTATTTATTTATTTATTTATTTATTTATTCATTTATTTAAAGATTTTATTTATTTGACAGAGAGAAACACAGCCAGAGAGGGAACTCAAGCAGGGGGAGTGAGAGAGGGAGAAGCAGGCCTCCCGCCGAGCAGGGAGCCCAATGTGGGACTCGATCCCGGGTGTCCAGGATCATGACCTGAGCCAAAGGCAGTCACTTAACCAACTGAGCCACCGAGGCGCCCCAAGCAGAGTCTTTTTAAAGTCTCCAGGTTCCCCCGGTTGCAGCTCAACTTTGATCATATGGAATAAATGTAGGATTCATTCAGGAAATGAAAAGTGAGCTTCTTGAGGCAAATTTTAAATATAAGGCATCCTATGGGTGCTGACTTAGTAGACTCATTAAGAACTTGATCTCAGCAGCCATATTAATTGTGTGTTAGTCTGTCCTCCCACACTGCCCTACCTCAGCTAACTAACTGGGCTAGGTAGGACTTAAGGCAGCGGAATGTGGGTATTTAACACCCTGCTTTAGGGGGTTGGGAGAGGCCACCATTTATAGCATTCGCTAATTTCTTTATGTTTTTTTTCACCATCACTGATTTCAAGTTAAAGCCTGACATCAACGGGCTCATGAATTTCCTGAAAAAGTAAAACAGCCCTCCATAACCAGTACCAGTGGCTTCAGCATACCACTTAGTCATCCTGAGTGGGAATCTCTTTAGATAGAAATATCAGAAGAAGGAAGATGTTTCTTTCCCCTAAGTCCACCTCTCCTCATATCTCATTAACCTAAATTGACTCACATGCCCTGAATATGATGTGTTTCAGCTTTCATGATACACAAACACTGTGAGGATGGGTGAGTTATCTAGATTGGCTTTTACCGTGAGGACCTACTCTGGTCTGTATTGGGGAAGGGAAGGTAGTTTAATAAAATTGGGTTCCTGTTAGGAAAGTGAAAGAGAAAATGGATAGATTTAAAAATTCAGGGGCACCTGGGTGGCTCAGGCATTAAGCATCTACCTTCAGCTCAGGTCATGATCCCGCAGTCCCGGGATCGAGCCCCACATTGGGCTCCCTGTTCGGCGGGAAGCCTGCTTCCCCCTCTCTCACTCCCCCTGCTTGTGTTCCCTCTCTAGCTGTGTTTCTCTCTGTCAAATAAATAAAATCTTTTTAAGAATTCATTATACCAAATACCCTAATGATTGGATACCCGAAGTCAAGTTCTGCCAGGACATTGAAGAACAGATCACAAATAAAAAACATCTATTACACCAAGTACCATCTTTCACCTGTTCTAAGAGGCACTTTGCATTTTACCATCTTAAATTGGAATGAGCTTTACAACAGCTGTCCCCCAGGTGGTAGTAGTTGCCCGTCCCTGTGGTTCAAAACTTGCAGAGTGGCTGTCAGCACCTTGGCAGAAAATTCTCAGGTCATAAGTCGAACATTTAAGAAATGCATCATCACAGGGGCACCAGGGTTGCTCAGTTGGTTAGGCATCCAACTCTCGTTTTTGGCTCACGTCATGATCTCAGGGTACTGGGGTGGATCCCTGCATTGGGCTCTGTGCTCAGTGAGGAGTCTGCTGGAGGATTCTCTCTCTACCTCTGCTCCTCCCCCCACACATGTGCACACGCTGTCTCTAAAATAGATACATCTTTTAAAAAAAGAAACGCCTCATCACCAATATTCTTGGTGATCAGGTTATTTTTCAGGGTTTGTGAAGAGTTTGGGATTTTACTCTGTGCAAGCTAAGAGACTCTTCTGTTACTATTTCAGGAAGACTGGCAAAAACCATGCGACTCCTAGGGTTAGAGACTATTTCTTAAGGGAAAGCAGTAAGTGGAGTGCTAGCACAATGTCTGAAAGGCTTCCCATACCTCCCAACTCCCACAGGCAATATGGGCTGCTTGAAGGATGAAGGGGGTTGTGTTAGAGGAGGGGAATGTTGAGCTGGAAGATTTCCCACTTTTCTAGTGAGTGGCAAGTAGGCCAACTCATTATATAAGTAATCACAACCCTCAGAAATGGCCTGGATAAAGAGTAGTCAGGGCTATGCATTCCTGGCATGATCTGCAAGGGCGTGGTCATGTAGAGTCATGATGGATTGCCTATCCCATAAAATTGTATTGAAAAACACATATAATATTTTTTTAAGATTTTATTTATTTATTTGACAGAGAGAAACACAGCCAGAGAGGGAACACAAGCAAGGGGAGTGAGAGAGGGAGAAGCAGGCTTCCTGCTGAGCAGGCAGCCCGATGCGGGGCTCGTTCCCGGGTCTCTGGGATCATGACTTGAGCCGAAGGCAGTTGCTTAACCAACTGAGCCACCCAGGTGCCCCGAAAAACACAGATAATATTATCTGAGTCCAAAAATAATCCAGAAGAGTTGGTCTGTCAATATAAAACCATTTTAGGAATATCTTAACCAAATTATTGAGCCGTTTTCTTTTTTATGATTGGCAGATACATAGTTTCTCCAATTATGAGAGAGAGAGGTATATTGTATGGTAATGTAATTCTTTGAAAATAAGTTGTAAAACAGTAAGAAAATTAATACATTATTAATTTTATACTAAATATCACTCACCTAATGCCTATGTAAAGAAAGGCTATCCACTTCCACACAGTGTTCTACATGGTGAATACTTAGGTGAGTATGACACGAAACATAGTTCTGGGGTGCCTGGGTGGCTCAGTTGTTGGACAGCTGCCTTCGGCTCGGGTCATGATTCTAGAGTCCTGGGATCAAGCCCCACATCGGGATCCCTGCTCAGCGGGAGACTTGCTTTTCCCTCTCTCACTCCCCCTGCTTATGTTCCCTCTCTGGCTATGTTTCTCCTTGTTAGGCAAATAAATAAAATCTTAAAAAACAAACAAACAAACAAAACCATAGTTCTCATTGTAAAGTTATTAGGTTTTCACACGAAGACACACATGTACACAACAGATAGGTTTATGAACTGTGGCTTCATGATTATATGCTATTAAGTAAGTGGAAGTGGATCATCATAAATGTCTTCATCCTCACTGTCTTCATATTGAGTTGAGTAGGCTGAGGAGGAGGAATTGGAGGGGTCAGTCTTGCACAGAGACACAGGGATGGCAGAGGAAGGAAGAAGTGGAAGGGACAGGCATATTCTGTTTAACTTTATGAAAATACATCATAATTTCTGTCTTCTTTCTCTTCCATTTTTCTTAAATCCTGTGAAGTCAGGCACAACATCTAGACAATTTTTCTTCAGCAGGAATTTATTATTTCAAGCTTGATGGCTTTCAGTGCTTTTTCTATAACAGCAATGACATCTTCAATGGTGTGATCCTCCTAGTCTTTCATGATATTCTATCAGAGTTTTCTCATATAGCACTGACAATTCTTTCCATAGAATATCATGTGTAATGAGCCTTAGAGGCCCTTATGACCCCTGATCTAGGGACTGAATTAGCAATGTTATGTTTGGGGACAAGCAGACCACTTTATTTATTTATTTGTTTGTTTGTTTTAAGATTTTATTTATTTATTTGACAGAGAGAGAGCCAAGCAGAGAGCCCGATGTAGGGCTCCATCCCAGGATGCTGAGATCATGACCTGAGCTGAAGGCAGAGGCTTAACCCTCTGAGCCACCCAGGCGCCCCACAAATAGACCACTTTAATGCCTTCTGTGTCAAACTCATGAAGTTCTGGGTTGCCAGGGACATTTTCCAATATCGAAAGAACTTTTATTTAAGATTTTATTTATTCACTTGGAAGAGAGAGTCAGAGAGAGCACAAGCAAGGGGAGAAGCAGAGAGAGGAGAAGCAGACTCCCCACTGAGCCTGGAGCCCAACACAGGGCCGGATCCCAGGACCTGGAGATCATGACCTGGTTGAATGCAGACACTTAACCATCTGAGCCACCTAGGCGCCCCTCAAAAAGAACTTTATTTTTTTTTTTTTAAGATTTTATTTATTTACTTGACAGAGAGATCACAGTTAGGCAGAGAGGCAGGCAAAGAGAGAGGAGGAAAGAGGCTCCTTGCTGAGCAGAAAGCCCCATTCGGGCCTCTATCCCAGGACCCTGAGATCACGACCTGAGTTGAAGGCAGAGGCTTTAACCCACTGAGCCATCCAGGTGCCACAAAAAGAACTTTAAAAGGCAGTCCCTTACTAGCAAAGTACTTGCAGACGTCAGGAAGGAAACCATCAATGGAACCAGTACAGGAAAAATGTTGTTATCCAGACTTTCTTGTTATACAATAAAATACTGGCAGCTAGGGCTTATCTTTTCCCTTCTAAGCTCAGGGATTAGCAATTTTATAGATAAGGGCAGTCTGATCATAAACCTGGTTGCATTTGCCCAAAACAGTGAATTTAGCCTATTGCTCCTATCTTAATCCTAGTGTTTTCTTTTCCTTACTAATAAATGTCCTTTGTGACATTTTTCCCCCCCAGAATGAATAACTTTTATCTGCATTACATGCTTTTTTAGGCAGATATCCTTTCTCCTGATTTTAATGGCATCTGGGGAATTTTCAACTGCCTCTTGGTTGACAGAAACTGCTCCTATTATCTTAAGGTGTATATATGTATATATACACATATACAATTTTTTTAATTTTTTAAAAAATATTTTATTTATTTATTTATTTATTTGACAGAAACACAGCAGCAAAAGAGGGAACACAAGCAGGGGGAGTGAGTGAGGAGAAGCAGGTTTCCTGCTGAACAGAGCCCGATGCGGCCCTCGATCCTGGGTCTCCAGGATCATGACCTGAGCCGAAGGCAGTTGCTTAACCAACTGAGCCACACAGGCACCCCTATTTTTTATTTTTTTTAAAGATTTTATTTATTTATATGACAGAGAGAGATCACAAGTAGGCAAAGAGGAAGGCAGAGAAAGAGGAGGAAATAGGTTCCCCGCCAAGCAGAGATACTGATGCAGGTTGATCCCAGGACCCTGAGATCATGACCTGAGCTGAAGGCAGAGGCTTTAACCCACTGAGCTACCCAGGCGCCCTTAAGTTTTACTTTTATTTAAGCAATCTCTACACTCAATGTGGGGCTTGAAATCATGACCCCAAGATCAAGAGTCTCATGCTCTTCCAACTGAGCCGGCCAGGCACACTTATCTTGATATTTTTTAAGCCAAATTTTCAAAATTTCTAAAATTATCAAATCATCTTTTGCTGGCGTTAAATTCTCCAGCTTTAGATCCTTCGTCTTCCTTTTGCTCCAAGTTTTCATGTAATGAACTTCAGTTTTTCTTGAATCATGAGTCTACAAGGTATGCCTTTTTCAAAAAAAAGATTTTCATTCATTTGAGAGCGAGTGTGCAAGCGAGTGCACAAGCAGGGGGAGGGGTGGATGGAGAGGGAGAAGCAGACTCTCCCCTCCCCCAAGCTGGGACCCGAAGGCAAGATTATAATCAGAGCCAAAGACAGATGTCTAACCAACTGAGCCACCCAGGAGCCCCTGGGTATGCCTTTCTTGAAGCAATCCTGCATGCACATAAAAGCTGCATCTTCAAAACAAAAATGCTATTTTGCAAAAAGCACAAGGTTTTCGTCCCTGCTGGTATAGCTGCAGTGTCGGCTTTGACTTTTTCTTTTTCTTTTTTTTTTTTTTTACAATGGTCCTTACACTGGATTAATTTATCTTGAAATGGTGGGTAACTGCAGTGGCAGACCTCACGCTATGATACATACCAAGCAATTCAACTTTTTCTTTTAATATGAATTTGCTTCTTGAGCATTCTTTCAGCATCACTAGTGGCACCTTGTACTGGTCCCCTGGTGTTATTCAAGGTTTACGGGACAGCACTAAATGTGATGAACAACGCACAAGAACAATGAGAGCTCTTTTTGTTGCATTATGCAATTTACTGGAGAGACAATTACTTACATGATGATTAGCATCACCTGGCATCATTTTAAGCAGATACTCTCAACACCTGAGCTGTAATAGAAACAGGAGGGAGCTACTAATTATTACAGTAGTATAGTATGTACTGCAGCTAATTTTATGCAGTTATGATTTAATACTGCATTTTTGTGCTGACATCTCAACTACAACTGGTGCCCTGTATGATTTTTGATAAATTTTTTCTTTTTGTAGTAATCTCTAGAAATCTCTAGAAATAGAAAGAAGTGCTTCTTGAGAACTGAATGCTAGCACACATTTCACACCAGTCCACTTTGTCTTTCTATTTCTATATAATTTGGGTGATAATCCTCTACCTCCAAAGCCCAAGACTGAGTCCATGATTCAAGCTGAGTTAATCAGAACCTTCTTAGGACTTCTCTGTTGACTATACCTCTGGGTTAGAGTGAACAAGATAAAGTAATTGACACTGCTTGCATTCTCCCAGGAGGTATGGAGTAAACTGTCTGCGGATACAAGAGAATAAACATGAAAAGAAGAGCCAAACTGACCTAGAGAAAGCCTTGAAGATATCCAGGCTCTGGAACTGGCCATGTGGAAGTAGTTCTATAGTTGAACTTATTAGTTTTGAAAGCCAATAAATTCTTTTGTTTAAACTAACTTAAAGTCTTAAATTTTTATTTTTGTCAACTGCAGTAAAGTTCTAATGCCACACCAGGAATTTGGAATTTCTTCTGAGGGAAAAGGAACAAAGAATGGGTCAAATTAGAAGCAGGAAAACCACTGTGACATTACTGCAGGCATCTAAGTGAAGTAGATTAACCTCATTAAACCTAAAATAGTGAGATTGAACAGGTATGGTGGATATCAAGAAAACAGACTTGCTTAGAAATTGATGACTGATTGTATTTGGAAGGAGAGGGAAAAATTTAAAAACAATAACCGTGGTTTGGAGTTGAGATTTCAGATAGTAAAGACTGAAGGAGAAAATAGAGGAGGGGGGCACCTGGCTGGTAGAGCATGAAACTCTTGATCTCAGGGTTACTTTAAAAGAAAAAAAAAGTAGAAGTAAAGAAAACAGAGGAAAAGGAGTGGGTAGATTGCAGGAAGAGAGGAATGAACACAGATCTGGTCACTTTGAGGAGCTTTGGAGGTCATATAAGTGAAAATGTTCATTACATAGGCAGAAACTCAGGTGTGGGATGGAGATACGATACTCCTAACTGCATCATGGTAAAGCTGATTAATCTTTTCTTTTAATTAAATATTTTATTTATTTGACAGAGAGAACAAGCTAGAGAGGGAACACAAGCAGGGACAGTGACAGAGGGAGAAGCAGGCTCTCCAACAGAGCAGGGAGCCCGATGTGGGGCTCAATCCCAGGACTCTGGGATCATGACCTGAGCCAAAGGCAGATACTTAATGACTGAACCACCCAGGTGCCTTAAACTGATTAATCTTAAAAAGTTAGTCTTCCTGCTGATAGGAGCTTCCTAAACACAAAAAGCATAACAGAGTTTTAAAACAAATTTTTAATTTCAAATGTCATAATGCAATTTAGAGATATTTATTTGCAATGAAAAAAAGTAAAAATAATAGTATTGTTAAAATACTCTAATATTTGAAGTGTAGAAGAAAACTGAATAAAAATAAATTACATTAGTTCTGGGCACCTGGGTGGCTCAGTGGGTTAAAGCCCCTGCTTTCGGCTCAGGTCATGATCTCAGGGTCCTGGGATTGAGGCCTGCATCACGCTCTCTGCTCAGCAGGGAGTCTGCTTCCTCCTCTCTCTCTGCCTACTTGTGATCTGTCAAATAAATAAAGCTTTAAAAACAAACAAACAAAAATAAACTACATTAGTTCTTATAAATTTTTGGATTTAGAAGTCTTAGCATTCAGGGGCATCTGAGTGGCTCAGTTGGTTGAGTGTCTGCCATCAGCTTAGGTCATGATCCTGGAGTCTTAGGATCAAGTCCCAAGTTGGGCTCTCTGCTCAGCAGAGTCTGCTTCTCCCTCTGACCCTCCCCCTCTCATGCTTTCTCTCTAATAAAATCTTTAAAAAGAAAAAAGTCTCATCATTTAGCTTTAATCTTTTTATGAAGAAATTTTTTTTTTGAGTTTTTAAAAAAGATTTTATTTATTTGAGAGAGAGAGAGAGAGAATACAAGTAGAGGGAGTGGCAGAGGAAAATCGAGAAGCTGAGCAAGGAGCTCTTCAGTGCAGGGCTTGATCCCAGGACTCTGGATCATGACCTGAGCCGAAGGCAGGCGCTTCACCAACTGAGCATCCCGAGAAATTTGTTTCTTAGGAAAATTTGAAGAGTTTAAATACTTAACCAGAGGATTCAAAAATATTCTGGAAAAAAATTTTTTATTAAGAGAATTTAAATGAAGAAACTGAGAGAAAATGAAAGAAAATTATGTGCCCTTTCAAGATCTTTACATTCAGTATTCCAGTTCATTTTGATACAACTGTATCACTATCATAATTTTTCCTCTCATGAGTAAGAGGAAGAATGAGGTGGGAAGTATCCTGAGGAAGAGAATGAGCAATCTGTGAATCTTAAGATTGAAATTAACTATATAATATAAATGTGGAAGAAATGCATGGGATTAGCAGAGAAGTGTTCAATGAAAAAGTCACTAGTAAGTCACATATGTTATAACTAAAGAAATGTTGAACATACATCACATGCAATATCCCATTCCTTGCACAGTTACTCAAAATAGATTCTTCTCTTCTTTCCTAACCATTTTGCCAAATAAAAATGATCTACCTAAAAACAAGTATGTCACAATCAAGGTCTTCAGTGACTTGTCACTGCCTACAATGAATGCACTGTTTCATAATGTTCAATTTATTATTTGTTGCCTATATATGTTTAATAGTCACTATAAAAAATAGTATGTTGAATAAACACCAAGTACAAGATATATCAATACAGTGGATAAATGTGCTAGAACAATGCTATTCCAAGTTTGATCCACTGACCACCAATATCAGCATCATATTAGAGGTGGAACATCTGTTTTAGCAGGTTATCCAGGTGATTCTTTTTTTTTTTTTTTTTTTTTTTAAACGATTTTATTTATTTGACAGAGAGAAACACAGCCAGAGAGGGAACACAAGGAGAGGGAGTGAGAGAAGGAGAAGCAGGCTTCCCGCCGAGCAGGGAGCCCGATGTGGGGCTCGATCCCGGGTCTCTGGGATCATGACCTGAGCCGAAGGCAGTCGCTCAACCAACTGAGCCACCCAGGCGCCACCTATCCAGGTGATTCTTAATGAATTACAAGTTTTAGAAACACTGTTCTAGAGAGCTAAAAGGGAGGGAACCTAATTTCTCTTAGGGATCTCACCATCTCCAAGGGTATGGAAAACATTTGCTGTGCAGCTGGAACTGCTAAACCCTCTCAGAAGTACTCTGTGATCAAAGGAACAGGGTTCAGATTTCTGACTCCTAAGGACCATTTAGCCATGCTAGCTTACAGTCCTTTTGAAAGATGGAGTTTCAATATCTGATTTAAGTATATTTAACATAACATATATATTAATATGCTTGTGCATAAATGGGCTTAAAATATATATAGGAGAACTGGTGTCACGGCTAAATACCATTTAAGCAAAATTTTCATTTTAAGTAGATGTAACAAAATTTTAAGTTTATAGAGTCAACAATATATAACTTACATTCATTTTACATATTAAAAAAAACTAAACTTAAGGAACTGAAAACTGAAAAATATGAGAGGTAGTGGTACCTAATGAGTGACACTTTGATAGTCTATTAAATATTATGAATTAGATTAAACAAACTAAATTCTAAGAGAATAAATATGAAAAGGTCAACCCATGACCTTGGGAAAAAAAAGGGAAGGAAAACTATTTTCAAAATGTACTAAAAAAATTGTTAGACATGCTTCAGTAAGCAGAAGGCAATTACTCTTTATGGCATAAAAGGTGAGCGGAAAGAAGTCCCTGTCCTTGCCTTTCTGTTAGTCCTGGTCATTCCTACTCTGTTCTCCTTCCTTGTTGTTGCTGTGACTTGGTTTAGTCATTCCAATTTGTTGAAGACTAAAAACTACATTACTAGCAACTTTATATATGTATTGTGTCTTGGGTATAACTCATTTGTTGTGGTTACTGACTGGGAGGAAAAAGAATCAGAACAAATTCCCAGATGATGCTTCTATACTGGTTTGGTGCACACACTTTGAGAACCACTGCTTTAATGTAGTCGGTAATCAGTCACAAGGGCTGGTATGTAGACACTAAATGGAAAACAGTGTAGGTTTTTAGGACATAGAGTATTAGTTATATGTTTGCCACCTACTCAAAAAACAGCGATATGTGTTAATATTTAAGAATTACAACTGACAAAATTACTAGGTGGAAGAAATCTCTTTCCAAAGATGAACCCAAACCTAAATAATTTTTTAAGAGACAGTGTTTATTTGCCTATATTAGGACTACTGTAGAATCCAGTGTTATGGGACTTGCTCAGCTAGTCTATTTAAGTTTTGATACCAACATCCTAGGACTAACTTGAAAATAAATAGTATAAATTCAAAGCTTCTGCCTTCATTAAATTAAAAATAAGAATTTCTAAATATTTTTTATCTTTTGTTAAGATCATAAGTAATCTTATTTCACTTACTTTTTAACCTGATTATTAAAAAACAAAATAGTAATAAAAATAATTCATCTGGCAAAATGGGCTGTTTGTAGATATTAGCCACTTATTTCTATTAAAGTTGTTCTTAAATTCTTAGAATTTAGAGCACCTGATATTCGGACCCAGCTGAGCTTTTATTTTACAGATAAAATGCATGGACAACAATACACTACAATAATTAATGAAGCCGTTCTAGTTTAGCCTGAAGAGATTTAAAATTTCCGGTGATGGCTTGTACCGCGACTGAAGAGCTCATAGACTGAAGTTCAACCAGATAACCACAAATGGCATCCAGGCACAGATTTGTAAATCTTCTCCTGTAAAGGAAAAGATACCTGATCAACTGTTGATACATTTAGAAACATTTCCTCCTGTAAGACTTCTCTCCAGCTTCTGCTAACCCTACTTCAGTGCCATAAAGATCAAGGATGATATGATGAAGTAAATGGTAAATCAATGCACATAGACAAGAAATGCAGGGGGTTGGTGAATTACCACATGACTACCATGTCCCTTTGGAAGATTATTATAATGGGAAGGAGGCAATAAGGATGATTCTTTAAATTAATATTGAGTTACATTCTTTTGGTCTTTTCAAACAAATAAAGCTTGAAATGGACAAAAATCTCATAAAGATATAACTGAACTAAAGAAGTTAAGAAGTAATTCATAAATTACATCATTTATCTATACAAAGGATTCAGGACAGGGGTTGAAAAATGGAAAAAACTCTAACTTTTCATACATGGTGATACCATTCAAATAGTTAATCTCCCCATATCTTCCCCCACTCTAACTTTGTTGATCAGATACTTATTAGAAACATTTATGCTTTTGCTGTAATACAATATCTAATTCATAGTTACCTCTCACAGTTTAAAACCTGGCTAGGATTCTCAACATATCTTGCCAGTAGTACATGTATACAATCCAAAAGGTGCAGTGGCTTCTTCATTCTGTTCCAGAATGGATCCTATAAAGAAAGGATGCATCATGAGTTGTAAAGCAAACTGTGTCAACTGATTTTGCAACCATTTCTATTAGTTAAACCAGTCATCACCGTCCCAGGCAAAATTTCTCAATACTAAAATAAGCATTTAATGCAGGAGTACTGTGACACTAGGTGCACTGATGGTTCTCACTATTGAGGCTTCCTGAACAGCATGGGGTGTGAGATGCTCTGTTCTGGGCGGAGAGAGTGAAGTGGCCCTATTCTCCCTTGCTACCAATACAATGAGACTTCAGAGATCAACACAGTGGCCCACCCAGTGGAGGGGGGGGCTGCTTACATCAAACCCTGCCCCCTTGTGCCTAGGAAGTGCTTATTTACCGGGAATGGTCTGACTCTGAGCCAGTGTGGCAGGCCTTTTCCCCAGAAGACCAGCACAGGAAGCACCCCTGCACCAAGTCTAATGATCACAGAGTGCTTCAAAGCGTCACCTGCAGTACCAGTAGAACTAGGACCAGGCTTTACTTTTTTTTCCCCCCTTTGGAGTCAGGCTTATACTTTTTTCTTTGCTTGTTTTTTCATTTCCTTTCCTCTTTTTGGGGCATCAGGCTTCTTTCCCCCTCTACCGTTCTTCCTTGGAATCAGGCTTACAGTTTTTTGATTGTCTCTTTGGTTTTTTTAGTTCTTTCTTTTTCTTTTATAGATCAGGGTTTTTTTCTTTCTTCTTTTCTTTTTTTAAGATTTTATTTATTTACTTGACAGAGAGAGATTACAAGGAGGTAGAGAGGCAGGCAGAGAGAGAGAGGAGGAAGCAGGCTCCCTGCCAAGCAGACAGCCTGATGCAGGCCTCGATCCCAGGACTCTGGGATCATGACCCAAATCGAAGGCATAGGCTTTAAGACACCCAAGCATCCTTATTTTTCTTTTTTTAAAGACTTTTATTTATTTGAGAAAGAGAGACAGGGAGAAAGGGTAGTAGAGGGAGAAGCAGACTGCCCACTGAGCAGGGAGCCCAATGTGGGACTCAATCCTAGGACCCTGGGATTATGACCTGCGCTGAAAATAGACACTTAACTGACTGAGCCATGCAGGTGCCCCTTCTTCTTTTTTCCTAGGCTTATTTTAACAAATAAATCAAAGCACTTCTAGTTAAAAGGTCCAAACACACCTCATGGCAAGAAGGAACTCTGCAGAGGACTATCCAGTGGAAAAGAGCAGCCAAAGCACAACAGCAGAGGGCACACAACATATACCAGAAACACTTCTTGATGTGCCAGGTCCGGTTACATGTTATGACTCTTCCACACACTTTTTTTTTTAAAATAAAGGGAAAGAGAGAGAGAAATGTGGAGGAGCAAAAGGAGAGGGAGAGAGAATCTTAAGCAGGCTCCATGCCCAGTGTGGAGCCCGACATGGGGCTCAATCTCATGATCATGAGGTTATGAACTAAGCCAAAATCAAGTTGGACACTTAATTGGCTAAGTACCCAGGTATCCCTGACACTTTTTAAATATAACATTACTCTCAGATGCAGGAAACATAATAAGCTTTCAATACACGCAAATGACAGAAATTTATCCAAAATGACAAGACAGAGGAATTCTCCCCAAAAGAAAGGTCAATAAAAAATCACAGCCAGGAACTTGTTCAAAACAGATATAAGCAATATATCTGAATGAGGATTTAGAATAACAGTCACAGGACTACTAGCTGGGCTTGAGAAAAAAAATAGAAGACACCAGAGAAACCCTTGTTACAGAGATAAAAGGACTAAAAACTAGTCAGTCTGAAATAAAAAATGCTGTAACTTGAGATGCAAAACCAACTGAATATAATTACAACAAGGACTGAAGAAGCAGAGGAGTTAACAAGTGATATAGGAGATAAAATTATGGAAAACAATGAAGCTAAAAAGAAGAGGAAAAGAAAACTATTAGATCATGATGGTCGACTTAAGGAACTCGGCAATTCCGTAAGGCGAACCAGTATGCATATCATAGAGTCCCAGAAGAAGAGTGGAAAAAGGGGGCAGGTCTATTTGAACAAATTATAGCTGAAAACTTTCCTAATCTGGTGAAGGAAACAGGCATTCAAGTCCAAGAGGCACAGAGAACTCCCCTTAAAATCAACAAAAATAGACCAACACCACAAACTATCACTGTGAAACTTACAAAATATAAAGATAAAAAGAAAGTTCTGAAAGTAGCTAGGGACAATAGGTCCTTATCTTACAAGGGTAGACACGAAAGTTTAGTAGCAGACCTGTCTATTGAAACCTGGCAGGCCAGAAAGAAGTGGCATGATATATTCAATGTGCTGTGAATGGGAAAAATAAACAGCCAAGAATACTATATTCAGCAAGGCTGTCACTCAGAATACGAGAGATAAAGAGTTTCCAAGACAAGCAAAAACTAAAGAAGTTCATGAATACTAAACAAGCTCTGCAAGAAATATCAAAGGGGACCCTTTGAGTGGGACTGAGAGACCAAAAGCAACAAAGAATAGAAAGGAGCCGAAACAATCTACAGGAACAGTGACTTCACAGATAATACAATGGCACTAAATTCATATCTATCAATTATTACTCTGAATGTAAATGGACTAAATGTTCCAATCAAAAGACACAAGGTATCAGAATAGATTAAAAAAAAAACAAAACAAGACCTATCAATATGCTCCTGTGTACAAAGACTCATTTTAGACCTAAGACACATGCAGATTTAAAGTAAGGGGGTAGAGAACCAAAAAGAAACAAAAAAAAAGAAAGAAAGAAAAAAAGAAAGAAATAAAGCAAGCAAGTAAGCTGGAGAAGCCATGTTTATATCAAACTAGGTTTTATTTTATTTATTTTTAAGATTTTCATTATTTATTTATTTGTCAGAGAGACAGTGAGCAAGTGAGCACAAGCAAGGGGAGGTGCAGGCAGAGGGAGAAGCAGGCTCCCAGCTAAGTAGGAAGCCCAATGTGGGACTCGATCCCAGGACCCTAGGATTATGACCTAAGCCAAAGGTAGCTGCTTAACCGACTGAGCCACCCAGGAGTCCCGACAAACTAGATTTTTAAAAAATTTTATTTTAATTTATTTTTTTTCTGTAAAGATTCTATTTATTTAACAGAGTGAAAGAGCACAAGCACAGGGAACAGCAAAGGAAGAGGAAGAGGGAGAAGCAGGCTCCCCCAAGCAGGGAGACCAATGCAGGGCTCAATCCCAAGATCCTGCAACGTGAGACAAAGACAGACACCCAACATCTGAGCCACCCAGGCACCCCCAACATATGAGATTTTAAACCAAACACTGTAAGACACAATGAAGGGCACTATATCATAATAAAGGGGTCTATCTAACAAGAGGATCTAACAATTATAAATATTTATGCCCCTAACTTAGCAACAGCCAAATATATAAACCAATTAATAACAAACTTAAAGAAACTCACTGATAATAATACAGTAATAGCAGGGGACGTTAATACCCTGCTCACAGCAATAAACAGATTATTTACACAGAAGATCAACAAGAAAAGAAGGGTTTTGAATGACACCCTAGACTAGACAGACTTAACAGATATATTCAGAGCATTTCATTCTAAAACAGCAGAATACAGATTCTTTTCACATGCACACAGAGGATTCTCCAGAATAGATCACATACTGCGTCACAAATCAGGCCTCAAAAAGTACAAAAAGACTGAGATCATACCATTCATATTTTCAGGCCACAATGCTATGAAACTTGAAGTCAACCATAAGGGAAAGACCACAAATAAATACAGGTTAAAGAACATCCTACTAGGGGTGCCTGGGTGCTCATTCAGTTAAGTGTCTTGCTTTTGGCTTAGGTCATGATCCTGGGGTCCTGGGATAGAGTCCTGCATCAGGTGAGGCTCGCTGCTAAGTGGGGAGCCTGCTTCTCCATCTCCTTCTGCCCCTTTTCACCCTGAGTGCACACTCTCCACTCCCATCAAATAGTAAAATAGTAAAATCTTAAAAAAAAATAAAGAAAGAACATCCTACTGAAGAATGAACTGATTAACCAGGAAATTAAAGAAGAAATAAAAAAAAAAATACATGAAGGCAATAGAAAATGAAAACATGATGGTCCAAAATCTTTGGTATGCAGCAAAAGCAGTCATTAAGAGAGAAATACACAGCAGTACAAGCCTACCTCAAGAAGCAGGAAGTCTCAGATACACAACCTAACCTTGCACCTAAGGGAGCTAGAAAAGGAACAGCAAAAGAAGGCTTTGCCAGCTGAAGAAGAGTAATAATAAAGCTAGGAAGAGAAATAACTGATATAGAAAACAAAACAACCAGACCAGATCAGTGAAACTAGGAGGTGGTTCATTGAAAAAATTAATAAAATTGATAAACCCCTAGAGAGACTTATCAAAAACAAAATAGAAAGGACTCAAATAAATAAAATCACGAATGAAAGAGACCATAACGAACACTGCAGAAATACAATTATAAGAGAATATTATGAGTAATTATATGCCAATAAATTAGGCAATCTGGAAGAAATGGATGCGTTCCCAGAAAGATATAAACTACCAAAACTGAGGGGAGCCTGGGTAGCTCAGTTGGTTAAGCGACTGCCTTCGGCTCAGGTCATGATCTCGGAGATCCGGGATCGAGTCCCACATCGGGCTCCCTCCTCGGCAGGAAGCCTGCTTCTCCCTCTCTCACTCCCGCTGCTTGTGTTCCCTCTCTGGCTGTGTTTCTCTCTGTCAAAATAAATTAAAAAAAAAATCTTAAAAAAAAAAAAAGAAAAACCCTACCAAAACTCAAACAGGAAGAAACAGAAAATCTGAATAGATTCATAATCACCAAAGAAACTGAATCAGTAATCACCAAAAATCTCCCAACAAACAAAAATCCAGGATGAATGTCTTTCCACGGTGATTCTACCAGACATTTAAAAAAGAATACCTATTCTTCTGAAACTGTTCCAAAAAATAGAAATGGAAGGAAAACTTCCAAACTCATTCTTTGAGGCCAGCATTACCTTGATTCCAAAAACAGATAAAGACCCCACTAAAAAGGAGAGCTCTGGGACTCTGGATTTCCGCTCAGGTCATGATCTCAAGGTCATGAAACTAAGCCCAACATCGGGCTCCATACTCAGTGCAGAGTCCATTTGTCCCTTTCCCTCCCCCTCTGCCCTCACCCTGCTTGCACACTCTAAAATAATAAATTTTTTATAAATGGAGAATTACAAACCAATATCACTGATGGACATGGATACAAAAAATTCTCAACAAGGAGCTCCTGGGTGGCTCAGTTAGTTAAGTAGCCAACTCTTGATTTTGGTTCAGGTCATGATCTCAGTCTTGGGATCAAGACCTGCATTAGGATCAGCGCTCAGTGGGGAGTTGGCTTGAGGATTCTTTCTCCCTCAGCCCCTCTCCCTGCATATACTCTCCCTCTCTCAAAGAAGTAAATAATTTTTAAAAAGACAATTCTTTTTTTTTTTTAAAGATTACATTTACTTACTTGACAGAGAGAAACACAGCCAGAGAGGGAACACAAGCAGGGGGAGTGAGAGAGGGAGAAGCAGGCTTCCCGCCGAGCAGGGAGCCCAATGTGGGGCTCGATCCCGGGTCTCTGGGATCATGACCTGAGCTGAAAGCAGTCGCTTAACCAACTGAGCCACCCAGGCACCCCTAAAAAGACAATTCTCAGCAAGATACTAGCTAATTGGATCCAACATTACATTAAGAGGATTACTCACCACAACCAAGTGGGATTTATTCCTGGGCTGCAGGGGTGGTTCAATATCCACATATCAGTCCATGTGATATACCACAGAAATAAAAGAAAGGATAAGAACCATATGAAGCTCCTGGGTGCCTAGGTGGCTCAGTGGGTTAAAGCCTCTGTCTTTGGCTCAGGTCATGATCTCAGGGTCCTGGGGTTTCCCCTCTCTCTCTGCCTGACTCTCTGCCTAATTGTGATCTCTCCCTCTGTCAAATAAATAAATAAAATCTTAAAAAAAAAAGAACCACATGATGCTCTTGATAGAGGCAGAAATAGCATCTGACAAAATACTGCATCCTTTCTTTATAAAAACCCTTAAGAAAGTAGGGATAGAAGGAACATACCTCAACATCATAAAGACGAAAGACAAAAAAGACCCAAAGGTAATATCATCCTCAATGGGGAAAAACCAGAGTTTCTCTGCTATGGTCAAAAACAAAATAGGGATGTCCTCTCTCACCAATGCTGCTCAACACAGAACGAGAAGTCCTAGCCTCAGTAATCACACAACAAAAATAAATAAAAGGCATCCAAATTGGCAAAGAAGAATTTCACTTTCACATTCACTTTTCACAGATGACATGATACTCTATGTAGAAAACCCAAGACTCCACCAAAAACTTGCTAGAACTGATACAGGAATTCAACAAAGTTGCAGGATATCAATGCACAGAAGTCTGTTGCATTTCTACAAAGCAATAATGAAGCAGCAGAAAGAAAAATCAAGGAATCGATCCCATTTACAACTGCACCAAAAACCGTAAGTTATCTAGGAACAAATCTAACCAAAGACATAAAGATCTGTATTCTGAGACTACAGAGCACTTATGAAAGAAATTGAAGATGACACAAAAAAAATGGAAAAACATTCCATACTCATGGGATGGAAGAACAAATATTGTTAAAAATGTCTGCATTACCCAAGCAATCTACACATTCAATGCAATCCCTATCAAAATTATACCAGAAATTTTCAGAGCTAGAATAAACAATCCTAAAATTTGTCTGGGACTAAAGAAGACTCTATACAACCAAAGTAAGGATGAAAAAGAAAACCAAAGCTGGAAGCATCACAATTCCGAACTTGGAGCTGTATTACAAAACTGCAATCAAGTGGCGCCTGGGTAGCTCAGTCGTTAAGTGTCTGTCTTCAGCTCAAGTCATGATCCTGGAGTCCAGGGATCGAGCCCTGCATCAAGCTCCCTACTCGGCGGGAAGCCTGCTTCTCCCTCTCTCACTCCCCCTGCTTGGGTTCCCTCTCTAGCTGTGTTTCTGTCAAATAAATAAAATCTTAACAAACAAAAAACCCCACAAAGCTGTAATCAAGAAGATAGTATGGTACTGGCACAAAAGCAGACACAAAGATCAGTAGAACAGAACAGAATGCCCAGAAATGCACCTGTAACTATACTGTCAACCTATCTTCAACAAAGCAGGAAAAAATATCCAATGGCAAAAAAAGTCTCTTAAACAAACGGTGTTGGGAAAATTGGACAGCTACACGCAGACGAATGAAACTGGACCACTCCTACACCATACAAAAAATAAATTCAAAATGGATGAAAGACCGAAATGTGAGATAGGAATCCATCAAAATCCTAGAGGAGAACATAGGCAGCAATATCTGTGACCGCGGCCACAGCAACTTATTAGACATGTCTCCAGAAACAAGGGAAAGAAAAGCGAAAATGAACTATTGGGATTTCATCAAGATAAAAAGCTCCTGCACAGCAAAGGAAAGTCAACAAAACTAAAAGGCAACCAGTGGAATGGGAGAAGATATTTGGAATGGACATATGTGAAAAAGAGTTAGTATCCAAAATGTATAAAGAACTTATCAAAGTCATCACCATACTAAGTCTAGTTACCATGCATTATCATCATAGTTACAAAATTTTTTTCTTGTGGTGAGAAGATCTTTGAACACTGATATTTTAGATGAAGTTATAGGGAATAAATACACTATTATTTTATTTTGATAAAGAAAATGGTGATTCTTAATATAATGGGTCTAGCCTATTCCACCAAGAGTAAAGAAAATGTGTCTACTAAGAAATTTTTTTTTTTTAAAGATTTTATTTAGGTGGCGCCTGGGTGGCTCAGTTGGTTAAGCAACTGCCTTCGGCTCAGGTCATGATCCCGGAGACCCGGAATCGGGCCCCACATTGGGCTCCCTGCTCGGCAGGAGGCCTGCTTCTCCCTCTCACTCCCCCTGCTTGTGTTCCCTCTCTAGCTGTGTTTCTCTCTATCAAATAAATAAAATCTTTAAAAAAAAAAAAAAAAAAGATTTTATTTATTTGACAGAGAGAAACACAGCCAGAGAGGGAACACAAAAGAAAAGCAGGGGGAGTGAGAGATGGAGAAGCAGGCCTCCCGCCAAGCAGGGAGCCTGATGGGGGACTCAATCCTGGGTCTCCGGGATCATGACCTGAGCCGAAGGCAGTCACCCGAGTCACCCAGGCGCCCAAAATATTTGGTTTTTATCATGATGTATGGCAAAGCAACTCATCAATTTTTAAAGTCTAAAGTATGATAATTTCTTGTATCGAACCAATGAAGCATATTTCTGATATAATTTTTATCAGATGGTGAGACACTTTTATAAACATACAAAATATTCTTCTTTTATCTAGAAAAGATTAACTTTAACTAAATAAATTATTTCATTTTATTTAATATTTTCCTTACCCGTGACTTGAACAAGTGATCATATACTTCCAATAGTCTAGGTAATGGCACTCCAATTTCATTCATTGTCTGTATTACAAACCCTACATCCCAGTTCAAAGTACAAACTTGCTGCTCTAAAAACTGCACAATAAAATCTGGAGAGGGAAAAAGATCAGAAATTAGAATTGTTAACTCTCCCACCCCCTCAGCTTAATGGGATAAAATAGCCATACATTGTGTGAGTTTAAGGTATAGAACATGACGATGTTATACATATACACATTGTAAAGAGTTTATTCCAGCAAGGTTAGCTAACAGGTCCTTTATCTCACATAATTACTCTTTTAAATTACTCAATTTAACAGTTTTTCAGAAATGAAGGGTTACTACTACTGATACTAGAAATATTAAATGTGTTTTTTTAAGTGCCTCACCCCCCTCAGATGTGTAAGTTATTTATTTGATGGTTCTAATTTTGCCTCCATTCTCACTTTTTACTATTTGTCATATCATAAATAAGATAATAGTTAATAATCACATTCATATTTATGATACTTAAAATTTGAGACTGTCCAAGGTGAATGCCCATGGGCAAGAAGAATCACTGAAAAGACTAGACTGCCTCTGACTGAATCTCCAGCTACCCTAGAATCTACCATACAAAAATTTTGCATATGTAATCAAATTTCTAAAAACTCTAAACTCGTTCTAGTTTGAAGCCCCCTGGAGCTTGTTTGACACTGAAAGATGAACCAAAAAAGAGGAAGAAGAAAAAAAGGCCTCTTCTACCCTAAACTTTATTGGGCTCAAAAATTAAAAATCTAAGCCGAAGCAGAAATACCCTCAAAAGAAATTATGTATAATGCGGCTTTTTTTATTATTAAAATTGTTAAGTTTTTATTTTCTCTTTATTTTCCTCATTATTGAAATAGCATGGCAGTTTTAAATACTATACTTACAAGAAAAAAGGTATGATTATAATGACTTTATTTCTTGCCATTTCTAGGAAATTGTAAATCAGAGATGGTCTATAAAAGGGTCTCTATCCTCATTAAATAAACAATTTAATGTTATGTTGTGAGCATTTTCCTCATTCTCAACATTTGTCAAAGACCCTAGGTGCTTAACATCCTACTTTATGGATGTATTTATGTTGATTCTATTCTTTTATTTTTATTTTTTAAAAGTAGGCTAAAAGCTCAGCATGGAGCCCAAAGCAGGGCTTAAACGCATGACCCTGAGATCAAGGCCTGAGCTGAGATCAAGAGTTAGACACTTAGGGTGCCCGGGTGGCTCAGTGGGTTAAAGCCTCTGCCTTCAGCTCAAGTCATGATCCTAGAATCCTGGAATCGAGGCCCGTGTCGTGCTCTCTGCTCAGCAGGGAGCCTGTTTCCTCTGCTCTCTCTGCCTACTTGTGATCTCTCTGTCAAATAAATAAATAAAATCTTAAAAAAAAAAAAAAAGAGTTAGACGCTTAACCAACTCAGCACTCGGCAGCCTGATTTTACTGTTTTACAACTGAAGAAAACATTATACATTGGCAAATAGCTAATAATTAGAGTTATATACATAACAATTATGGTAATATAGTTGATTAAGAGTTTCAAACAATTGCATTTTTAACATAATTATTTGTTATTTTATTTTTTTTAAGATTTATTTATTTGAGAGACAGAAAGAGTGTGAGCAGGGGGAGGCGAACAGGGAGGAGAAGTGTCGAGGAGACTCCCAGCTCAGTGGGGAGCCCAATGTGAATCAGGGCCTGGTCCCAGGACCCTGAGATCATGACCTCAGCCAAAATCAAGAGTCAGCTGCACAACCAAGTGAGCCACCTGGGTGCCCCAACTATTTGTTATTTTAAAGAAAAATGTCCTCAATATAATAAAAGCAGCTGAAGCAATCACAGATGCCCATGCAGAAAAACACCAAGCATTTTTCTTTTCTCCTTAAACCTGTAGAAGGATTATCAACAATATAATCATTACAGTCTGTCAGCACTATCCCCAGATACACAAACTTGCAAGGTCAAAGAAAGTTCCCTATCTAACTATCAAAAAATTCTCCTATCTTTAGAGGTCTTTTTTTCTGGAGAGGTAGAATTAAACTACTGAGCTTAACAGCAACAAGGAAACAATTTCACTCTGAAAAACATTATCTTTCCATGTCAATGAAGAAAATCATCAAAACAAAACAAAACACCCATGATAGCACATAAGGTTACTGCTTACCTAAAGGAAAAAAGCGAGGTGTGCCAGCATAAATTTTGCCAAGGAGCACAACCTTGAGACTAAGAGCATGCATTCTATCTGAGGAGCTCAACGCCACACTTTCATTCAATTCTGCAAGAAAAAGACATGCTGTTAGAAACCCAAACTATTTTCAATGTGAAATGTTTAAATTGGCTATTTATATTCTATTTCAAGGTACAAAATATCCTACAAATGACATTCTAATATAATGAGCAGATACTGTGTTTCTGTTAGTGTCTGAAATACTTTCATTTTAACCAGGACACTGGTTATGGGATTCTGAGGAAAGTGTCTCAGAATCCCTTATTAAGAACAACAACCAAAAAATCACATCCTTTTCTCAGAGTCCTCTCCAATATAAATTGAGGTCATTCTCTATGGGACCACCCTCTGCTGCATCCAGGTACCCTTCACTTACCCTCTACTTAGGTATATACAATTTTCATGAGCTCTAGATATATGAAAGCCACTAGCAGCTTGTATTCCTCTACCAAGTCACTGAAAAATGGATACTAATATACCTGTAAGTGAGCACTTACCTTTCTCTATGATATCTTGCCAAAGTGTCTGCACCAATATAGGGTCTGAATAACCAGCACAATGAATTATTGCAAGTTTACACTCTGCAAGTTTAAATGGGTCAGCAAATTCCCCATAAAGCTGTTGGAGAAAATGCCAACATTATACATACAACCAGAGGTCAAGAGTCAGAAATTAAGTGATGCACTCCCTGAAAATTAAAAATGATTAAAGATTTTATCCAAAGTTCCAAAAATACAATATAAATATGTGATGACATGCACCTGGTCATAAGTCCAGATTAAGAATGGTGAAGGGTTGGCAAATAGATTTAAATAGATTTCAACATGTGTGCTTTTTTCCTACCCCCTTGGCTGGCAGTGAGATATTGCAATAACATGGCTTTTATAATTAGCACTGTCTAAACCAGGGTTTAAAGAATCATGGAAATGCAAGCCTCAGGGTGCTTCATGGTACTTGGAGAAATAAGAATTATTTAAAAAGGAACTGCTCTGAAGTACTCTGAAGTACGGAGTGGGAAAGGCTTGCAGAGATAAACAAAGATAAGTTACTTTTCCAAGACAAGAAGGCCATAAAATAGATGGCAGGAGTTCCAACAAAGCTCGATGTGAGGCTGATAGAAAATGGCCTCAGCAGAGCAAGTCAGCTCTCCCTAAGAGTTAGATACCACAGCACTGATGGGTCAGTCCAGCGACATGCTGCCCAGGATGGCTTATCTTAATTTTGTGGAGATAGATTAATTTTACTCATGAAACACAAAGTAGAATGCAAAAAAAACAAGAAATTTGTAGATGTTAGGTGACCACTAGAGGAATTCAACTTGCTTTTTATTACCTTAGTTATGTCCATTAGCTCAGAATCCAGCTGAGAAATTGCATCCTGTACAGAAGAATGATGGGAATACTGCCTTTGTAGTGTCTCTTGTATCTGAAGTTGGATCCTAGCAACCTAGTTTGGATTAGAAAAAGCAAGTTCTAAGTTCTTGATAATAAATCAACAAGTACTTAAAGGCATGATTCCTAGTATCTGACTTTGGTTAAAATAAAAATAATGTATAAATAATTGCATAGTGACTATAGATAGTAACACTGTATTGCACATTTGAAAGTTGTTGAAGAAAATAGATTATAGAAGTTCTTAACACTGGAAAAAACTCTGTAATTATGTATATGGTGATAATTGTTAATTAGACTTATTTATGGTGATCATTTTGCAATACCAAAAATACTGAATCATTACACTGTACACCTGAAACTAATATATGTCAATTATACCTCAATAAAAAAAATATACAAATGAAGACTTCTATCAAAACAAACTAGCAGCTCTTCATCACAACAGAAAAAATCTCAGAGATGTATACTCTGGCAGAGAGTATTGCTACCACTGTAACACCCATCTCTCCCACAACTGTAGCCAGACAATGGCTGGATCATAATTTCCAACCTCCTCTGTAGGGAGATATGGCCATAAAACTAAGTTCTCTTCAACAGAATATAAGTAGAAGTAAAGTATGTCATTTCAGGTCTAAGGCCTTTAAGAAAGTGAATGTGATTCTTACATGTGATTTTTTTCTCTTACTCCTCTGATAGAAAAAAAGTTAAGGCGATAGGGAATGGCAGAGCCAGAAAATTGAACTTTTGGGTATTAAAATCAATCAAGTGGAAGAAAACCAGTGGCCAATTGGGTACACCCACTCTGGATATTTGTGAATGAGAAATAAGCTTTTGTATTTGAACCATTATATACTTTTGGGTCTCTTAATTAGGGTAGTTTAGCCTACTCTACTTCACACAGCTACTCATTAGCTTCTAGAATAAATGGTAAATGTGATATAATCTCCTTTTGTTGGAACAGTTGGGAAAAAAAAAAACCTTTACAAATGCCAAAGAGAAAAATTTAATTACAGCAATGTCCTATGTATGACCCAATAAAAGATTTATGTCTAAATATGAAAATAAATACATATAGGCAGAAGAGACTAGAATTATTAATACTGACTGCTACTGACCTATGACTTACTAGAGGGAAGAAGGAAAAAAATGGAATAAATGCAGATTAAGTTTAAGTATCTTTAGGGCTTACTTCCATTTTTTCTTCTAATTCATGAAGGAATTCACCATCTGCAGCTATCGAAGAAATGGCAGTGGAACTTTTGGCACTAAGAATGGCTCGAGCAATGTACTCTAGTCGCTGCTGAAGTGAAATTTCTGTGCTGGGGGGAAAAAACCTTATTTTTATTTATATGAATTCTTAATGATCCAATATACAAATACATTAATTATGACGCACTATTTTGTATATACCAAATGAACATAAAAGGCCATTCTAAACTCGATAAAACTATAGATGAGTTCTAATAAGAGATCTACAGTTTAAGGCGACAAATTAAAAATTATTAAATTTACATCCAAAAAAGTAACTTAATATTTTAAAACTTTCAATTCAGTATATTAAAGCTTGGATTCTTCTAAACACTAAACTAAGGCAAAAGTTCTTTATTACTCCTCATATTTTCCACTTCTCTACCTTAATATGGCTAATACTGTATGTGATCCTCCACAAAGCAACTAGAGTGACTTCTTAAAAATCCAATTAGGTCACATGCTTTCATCTACTTCTTCAACCTCCTCTCTTCACGTGCTCTGTCTTCACCATCTCCAACTCCACGGGCTTCCTTTTTTGTATCCTAAAGATGATAAACTTGAATCTGAGACAATGCCTCTGCAGAGACTAGGGTTCCCAAGCTTGGACAACTTCATCCACATCTTTTTTTAAAAATAAGATTTTACTTATTTATTTGACAGAGAGAAACACAGCTAGAGAGGGAACATAAGCAGGGGGAACAAGAGAGGGAGAAGCAGGCTTCCTGCCAAGCAAAGAACCTGTGCAGGGCTCTATCCCCGCACTCTGGGATCATGACCTGAGCCAAAGGCAGATGCTCAACGACTGAGAAACCCAGGCAATCCTCCTCCACATCTTTGATATTGTACATTCTCATCATTTGAGAATCAATTTTCATAACAATTTGTCTGAGCCTTCTCTGACCAATCTTAACTAAAGCAGCTCCTTACTCCCCTCCCAAACAGGCTCCTTTTACCATATTATTCTATTTCTATTATATTTATAGAACCTGAACTTCTGTCTGCATTTTTTTTTTTTTAAGATTTTATTTATTTGACAGAG
>PITA01023096.1:0-28899 GCA_004023965.1 Spilogale gracilis
CAGTCATGCCTATGTGATGAAGCCTCCATAAGAACCAAAAGGACAGGGTTCAGGATTTGGAAAGCTTCTGGGTTGGTGAACCTGTGGATCCTAGAAAGACTAGCATACTCAAGAGAACATAGAAGTTCCACACCCTTTCCCCATACCTTGCCCTGTGTATCTCTTCCAACTCTTCCATCTGGCTATTCCTAAGTTATATATATCTTTTTATTGGGAAAAAACAAACAGACAAACTGGTAATCAGGTAAGTAAAATGTTCCTCTGAGTTCTGTGAGTTACTCTAGCAAATTAATCAAAACCCTGGGTAGGGAAGGGCCATGGCAACCTTTGACTTACAGGCAGTCAATCAGAAGTTTGGGTAGCAACCTGGACTTGCAACTGGCATCTGAAGTACAAGAAGAGAGTCATTGAAACCCCCAGGTTGGTCAGCAGCACAGGTGACTTGCAGGACTGAGCCCTTCACCTGTGGTTTCTGCTGCTATCCACCTGAGTAGATCGTTTTAGAACTGAGTTGAGGTCTTGGACACCCTACTGTTATCTGAGGATAGTTGGTGGTGTATAGGGAAGCCCCCCGCCACACACATTGGAAATGGCCTAAGATGACCAAAAGACTTGCCTCATTAAAAAAGGAAATCATCGGGGCGCCTGGGTGGCTCAGTTGGTTAAGCGACTGCCTTTGGCTCAGGTCATGATCCCGGAGACCGGGGATCGAGTCCCACATCGGGCTCCCTGCTCGGCAGGAAACCTGCTTCTCCCTCTCTCACTCCCCCTGCTTGTGTTCCTTCTCTGGCTGTGTTCCTCTCTGTCAAATAAATAAATAAAATATTTTTTAAAAAAAGGAAATCATCGTTTTATTGCTTCATAAAAAAATTAAACATATAAGCTGTTATTTGTCGAAGATTAAGACATTGAAACGACTCCCTCAATTTTCTTCTTTAAGAAGAGAAACTTCTCTTTTGTGACTAGAAGCACAGTCTGTTCATTTGTCCGGAGAATGGGTAGTGCACCTACTCTAAAAGCATGAATGACCCTCCATTTTTTGGAAGACATTTCAGCATTATCTGACTGTTTCATCTACCCAGGTCAACAAATTACTTTCTGCTACCTTTCCTCTGCCTCTCCAAAATCTAACCATTCTTCCAAGTTATGTGTAAACATACCTCAACCATGATGTAGCTTTTCATCTACATTCATATGTTTTCTGTTTAAACTCTTTAGCAATAGATGTATAGCCATTATGGACATTTGTTTAATGATGTTAGATTTTAATATCTTTGAAAACATAGGCCATTACTCATTTTTTCAACCTGCAAGTACCTTGCATGTAGTGAAATTTTTAATAAATAATTGGTGAGTTAATCTATGTGCAATCACCTATTTGCTGAGGACATTCAGTATGCCAAGCACTGTTTTAAGCACTTTGCACATGCTACCTCACCTTGTCTTTGCCACAACCCAAGGAGATAGGGACTGCTATTTTGCTTAAAGAAAGTTGAGGGTACATGCTCACCTCCTGGCCATCTCAGTAGCAGAACCAGGATACGAACTCAGAAAATCTGCTTCAGAGCCTGTAATCTTACTTATTGTGTATTGTGCTCACAGATACTACATATGCAATCTGTTTACCATACACAATGGGGAAGACCAAGGGTCAGAATAATAGAGCACTGCCTTTGTAGTTATGGACACATGACATTGTGCACACACAAAGTCATAAGTGAACTTCTCAAGTTCTTCATATAAAACAGATTAAGAGTAGTATTTATTTCACAAAATTTTGTGGGGTTTCAATGAGGCAGTGCCTATAAAATGCACAAATAAAAATGAACTTTTGTGATGATGAGGAGGATATTCCAAAGGTGTGGAATCTCCTTCTAGCTCTGCAAGTAATACTGTGGTGTCTGCCTTTCTGTATTTCGTGCTGTACTATTTTTCCTAAGAATGATGATTTCTAGCCAGTTTGAAGCTACTCAGTAGCAATTGTGGACATACAGGAAATAGCACCCATGTACTGTAGTGAGACTATGCAGTGGGCCAAAAAGAAAATTAAAGACCTTATAATTTTATAATGAAAATAAATCTCCCTCAAATGCTAAATTGTGAGCATCTCCTGGTGTCTTATTACTGAGTGATTATTAACCCATTAGCATTGTACTTCATTCAGTGTGGTAGCATGTGGATTCATTTTTTTTTCAACCAAACTGTTAGGTTGTATGTTATCTATAGTACTTGAAATGCACAGATAAATAATCCCATAAGGAGGGAATAAAGGTCATTTTTATTATTTTTTTAAGATTTTTGTTTAATTTATTTGACAGAGAGAGAGAGCACAAGCAGGGGGAGTGGAAGGCAGAGGTAGAGGGAGAAGCAGGGAGCCTAAACCCAGGACCCTGAAATCATGACCTGAGCCTAAGGTAGATACCCCACTGACTGAGCCACCCAGGTGTCCTAAGAAGAGTATTTTTAAAAGATTGGGGGGCGGGGGCAGTTATTTTAAAAAGATCCTTTTTCTAGTTCTTTGAGATTTTTCTGAAAAAAGAGATACTTAACCTCAAAATTACAGTGAAAAAATGATGCTAACTTCACTGAAGGAGAAGAGATAAAAGCAGTTTAAGAAGAAATGTATGCTGTAGCTCACTTATTCCTCAAATAAAATAATGCACCTAATGCTTATATATGTGCCAGGCAATGACAACAGAAAATAATTATTTTATTACAGTGGATCTTTGTATGTGGAATTTAAGGGCAGGACCTATTCCTAACTTTGAAGGGGGGAAAGGTATCTGATTTATATATCTACTTATCTCCTTAGAAGAATGTCTAATGCTGGCAAGCCTTTACGTAGCATATTAATAACTTGAGAGTCAGGATTTGTCAAGAGGTCTGAGGTTCATATTAGTTTTTCTATAACTTTTTTCCCACCTCTTTTGAATTATGGACATGGGAACCATGTTTTAAACTATTAGGTGGGCCTGTCACCATTCATGGTAGCATTTTCAGTGTGTGCCTTGAATTTGAATGTGTGTATATGACAGCAGCATCCACGTGGCCTATAAGGTGTCATTCATTCCTTTACACAAAATCTGCTAGGAGATGACATTTTGAAATTTTACGGTATAAAATACAAACTTTCAAAATATTAATCGAAACTGAATGAGAAGGAATGTAGCATATAAGAAACATGGCATACTGCTTTGGACTGCAGTCTTAATAAATCTCACTATGCTAAAATGATGACTCTTGTATTTTGCCTGCATTAAAATCGTTTTAGAAGGTAATTGGTTTAGCTTATTGTAATACTGCCTGATAATATTTCTTTGGTTTTTCAAGGAAAGAATAAGGTGTCATTAAATTATTGTTGCATGGGGAAGTCATGTATTACAGATGTTAGTGAGTACAGAATACAAAACAGACTTGTGGAAAATAAATATACTTCTTCAAACAGGAGACTCACTACAGGTTTCATTGGATTATTTAACTCATTCATGTATATTTCTACTTCGTAGACTAGAATTATTCATAATCCATTTTAGTTATTTTTATTATTTTTAATTTACTAATTGGAAAATATATACAAATACATGAAGCATTAAAGGGCCTATATTGAAAAAGTAGCATGATTCTACTTGAGTATTAAATGAGATGTGTTGTTATTGTTTTGAACATTTGAAAAACAGTGTATATCAAAGCTTTGATGTTACTGCACCTGAAGAGAGAGAATGCCTAGATTTTTATGATTTTAATGTAATTTTTTGAACATTACAATTTCTATAACCAGAAAAATCAAACCACTTTTAAAACTGAAGGATCCTCAGGGCACCTGGGTGGTTCATTTGGTTAAGTGTCTACTCAGGTCACGATTCCAGGGTCCCAGGATTGAACTCCATGTCAGGCTCCCCGCTGAGCCTGCTTTTCTCTCTCCCCCATCCCACAGCTTGTGCTCTCTCATTACCTTTCTCTCTCTCTTTCAGGTAAATAAAATATTTTTTAAAAATTAAATAAAAATAAATACTTAAGGATTCTCAGAAGTTATATATACATATATATAATATATAGAAATGTATGTATGTGTGTGTATACCACACATATATATATAATTGTATCTCTTTTCCAGTGATGGCTTTTTTAATGACTTAAGACAGAATGCCATTTCACTAAATTGAATATTTGTTGTTGTTGTTGTTGTTGTTGTTTTAAATATTTTATTTATTTGACAGAGAGAAACACAGCCAGAGAGGGAACACAAGCAGGGGGAGTGAGAGAGGGAGAAGCAGGCCTCCCGCCGAGCAGGAAGCCCGATATGGGACTCGATCCCGGGTCTCTGGGATCATGACCTGAGCCGAAGGCAGTTGCTTAACCAACTGAGCCAACCAGGCGCCCCGAAATTGAATATGTTTTTAACTGAGTAGAGTCATCCAATCGTCTGAGCATTTTCTTTCTGTACAGGTTCAAAGAAAAAAATGTCAACAACCCTTTGCTTTTGGGGGGATGCTGAGCGAATTGGTTGAAGTGGCCAATTCTGAGGGACAGGGTGGTTCCTAAAGTTACAGCCCAGAAATCTAAGGTTTCTCTGGCGTCCAGGTTAATGTCATGCCTACTGTTGTACCCAGTCTTTAATAATTCTAGCATATGCTTCTCACTTACTTCCTTATCCTGATATTTCACCACATTACCCAGCTGTAGGTTGAGGGCCAAGTGCCTTGTGAACTGTTGGCAAAGTCTTAATTACATGCTGTGTGTGCTTAATGCTGAGCACACACAGCATGTAAATATGCTAGAAGAGATAATGGATGCATTGCCAGATGCCTCCCCATCAAGGAAAGTCAGAAGTTGTCCTTGAGCCAGGCAAGAGAAAAGAATGGAAAGCAGGACAGGCTACTTTGAGCTGGGAAGCAGAGGTGGTCTAGCTGAAGCAAGAGTGGTGGGTAACAATCCTGGAGGTAGTTCAGGGGCTCTCTGCTCTCTAGAATCCTAATTTTTATAAATCTAAGGAATTTGCCAGCTAGAGATGCTTGGGAAGGCAAAGAAATAAAAGTCACCATACTTCTATTGCAACCTGGGTAAAAGGAATGTTTAATTTTAAGGGCTGATCAAAGACCACTCTCTGGTATCTGTTATAATAAAGTGATTATGTATGTAAGCACTATACTTGTCAGGTTATAGAAGATGTGCACTGGGTTTTTATGAAATTGGTTGGACTTTAACACTGAATAAACTAAATATCTTGGTACATGCAGATTTCAGAGCTAATTTACTTGTAACAAATCACACAGTTGATGCCTTGATCAAGAACAAGGAGGAAATGTCCCAAAGTCTGTAACATAAACAAGTAAAGCATGTACAAGATATAGTAAGTTTTAAGGGAGTTGGACATTTCAGTTGATGAACAGGAAGGATGACAGAAGCCAAAGCAACTTAAGGCAGAAAGTTCAAGTACTAATTAAGATAGGCCCTAATAGAAACTGTTTATCAGCTATCAAGTAACTCTGCAGATGTGGAAAATTTGTTTGCTACAGAGATTTGTTCATGGTTTTAACTGCATTTAAGTAAGAATTCTAAATATTTTCAGATTTTAGCTCCACAGAACTGTTAGTGGTTAGGAGAAAAAAATCACTATCATTAAACTTAATAAATTGTCTAGGCCTTTCATTCTTTTTATTTCTATGCCTGTGGTTTTCTTTCTGCTTTAAGATACAGTTATTTTAACTATAATTATTATTTTATGTGGGAAATTCTAAATGCAGTCTTTCTTAATTATTTACCCTAATGAATGAAAGCAATGTCATCCATAACTAGATACCCAGTAATTGGATAAAAACAGTCTAAAAATATTTTATTTTTTAATTTTCTTAAAAGATTTTATTTATTGATTTGTTGGAGAGAGAGAGAGCACACACAATGAGGGGGAGTGGCAGGCAGAGGGAGAAGCAGGCCTCTTACTGAGCAGGAAGTCCAATGAGGGGCACAAATCCAGGACCCTGGGATCATGACCTGAGCGGCAGGTAGATCCTTAACAGACTGAGTCTCCCAGGCATCCTAAAAATATCTTATTTTTGATACATATTGTGTGACATTTAGAAAATTTGCCTGATTTTTTGTACACATATTGTACAAAACAAGAACAAAATTTTTGATGCATATTGTATTTTGTCTTCCTCTCTCTCTCTCTCTCTCTCTCTCTCTCTCTCCATATATATATTTAGCTGACCATGACAATTGTAAAACAAAAAAGTAAACGTTGATCCTGACAGTTAAGTGCTGGACTTGAATCAAATATCCCAACTTTTAATACAACTCCTTGCCTTGCCACACACATGGTCTTGATGAAAGCATTTACTTCTTTGAGTCTTAGTTTCCCCATTTACAAAAAGGAAGTGAAAAGTACCTGTCTTCGATAAACATGCAAATTAGAACTCAATGGGCTACAGAGTAACACATGAATTAAAACTCAATGGGCTCCATTTTGAATAAAATCCTAAAACAGAACAGAAAAAAAAAAGTAGAGTATATTTGAAGGGAATAAGATGTATCTAATCTCCTTTTTCTTTGTTTCTTCTACTTCTTTTATTTCTCGGTCAGGAAAATAGAAAAAAATAGGTCTATATGCTTAAAGACATTTGACAGAAACCTTTGAATTCTTTGTGAACAAGTTTTATAATCCACAGAGTGGATTCAAGAGAAAGGGAATATACTTAAAATTTGAAGAGCATCTTTATCTGTGGCAGTCACAGTGCTTGGCATTAGTTCTCCCTACCTTGTGACCAGCCTCCGAGGAGCATTAGAACATGAGTGGATGAAAGGGCACACTCTGGAACTGGAAGAACTTGTTTAAATCTCAGCTTCTTCACTGTCCAGCTCTATGACCTCAAATAAGTCACTTAACCCCAGCGTGCCTTCGTTTTCTCACCTGAGGCACATTGAGGGTATAAATAAAGTAGATTATACCTTTACGGGGTTATCTTGAAGACTAAGTGAAGAAATGCCTGTAGCACCCCTTAGAACACTCTTGGCACATGGTTAGCAGTCAATAAATAATAATTGCTGGCATTTTTGTAGAACAATTATGAAATGTTAACTCAGAAAACAGCATCTCATTAAGACATTTTCCCATGTTTCCGCAGAAACTAAAAAATGGAGCATTGATTCCAGTCTCTCTGAACAACACCCACTGGCCTTTATGGCTCCAACACTTGATTCTCTAAACACCTCCAGTCTGACCTGTGGCAACTTGGACAGTAGAAGGTGTAGGTGATGGTGCAGGCTTATATCACAGCACAGGAACCAACTAAGAATGCACCGTTTGGTATTTCTGTGCTAAAAATTACTTCAGCTTCCCCACCACTGGAAACTTCTCACTGGATACGATTTTATGCAATCATGGCCTTTTGCCATATTCTGTAATATTTCTTGTTTTCTCTCTTGTCTAGTCTCACTGTGCCTCCTGTCTTCTTGGATATCCCTCACCTTTACCTTCCTAATCATTTCTTATGTGGAGTGGTATTGCTTCTATCTTGTTTACTTATCCTTTTTCAGGCCTATTTTTAGGACTTTCTCTGCCGTTTTGAAATGGTTATCTAAATCTTTCTTTATACCAAAACAAAAACAGTTTCTCGGGTTAGAGAAACTTTGATACCAACTGTTGGATTTCTTTCCAGCTATTCATCTGACCATTTTTATTCCCTTCTTTAAAAACCTGGAATATTTTTGTTACATCTAGAATAAAATTTTAGGTCCTTTGTAGAGCATTAAAGACCACTTGTAATCCGCATGTTAACTATTTTTCTACTCTGACCTTCATTAGCATTTTTAAAAAGTGAAAAATAAAGAAAAGTCAAGACAAAATTTTTGAAAACAACCCATAGTATCCACCACCCAAAAATAAACCATGTTACTCTTTCAGTGTCTAGCCTTAGAATTATATTTTATATATAGAGATACATGTAATTTTATTTTATAAAAGTTTAAACTTTATATTCTTTCTTATAACCTAGTCTTAAGAAATAAACAATAAATTATTTCTAATGTCAGTAAATATTCATCTATAATATTCTTAAGTGCTGAAGAGAATGTTGATAGAGACTCCCAAAATTAATTTTACCTATCTATATAACTGAATATTTAGGTTTTTCCCAAGTTTTTGACACTATAAGCAGGAAGGTTATATATATTCTTATAGAAAAATCATTGCATATCTCTTTATAACTTTTAGTATGAATTTACAAGTGTGGAGTTCATGGGTCAGTATAGAGCTATAAAAACAGTGTTGCATTCAGTCTTTCTAGGGTATATATAGTAGGGCTGTATGCTACCAAATTGTAAATATTTGTCACATTTTTTGGTGAAAATTCCATCCCATGGCTATACCCAATGTTGCATAACTTTTTACTAGCACATAGCACATTTAGGTATTTGTTCATATATGCTTCAATATTTTGTTTTAAGCTGAGGAAAAATGTTCTTATATATAGCACTTAAGAAATCCAGTGATCAGTGTTCACTTGGGCAGCACATACACTAAAATTGAAATGATACAGAGAAGATTAGCATAGCCTACTGCACAAGGAAGACACACAAATTTGTGAAGTATTCCACATGGGAGGAAGGAGGGAAGGAAGGAAAAAGGGAAGGATGGAAGGAGGGAGGGAGGGAGGGAGGAAAGGAAGGAAGGAAGGAAGGAAGGAAGGAAGGAACGAAGGAAGGAATCTAATTATCATACTCTTGAGAGAACAATTTATAGTTGACCACAGCTAAATATATCAGAAATATCAGAAAGTAAAACCACTTTGTCTAAAAGTCTGTCTCAAAAGTAATTAGAATTCTGATATGTATATTTATGTTTAGTAATAAGTTAAAAGTAGAATTTTTTAATGTTGTACCTTATCTTTATGCTGAAATTTTAGGAAGAATAGGTAAGGAAATACTAAGAAACTTAGAGCATTCTCTTTAGCAGTCATAATCGAAAGGGCTTGGGTCACTGATGTTAATTATAAATTAAGAGTTGGTTATCATCACACAATCATTTGGTGCTGGTACAATTAGTGGCTAGGGTTATAACTTAGAAATAATATTCTGTGGATCCTTAGAGAGTCTGTGTTTTTTCAGATAGAAGTATATTATATGGCCAAGTAGAAGATAGTACTTTGGGCCTTCCTTGCAAATGATCTTATCTTGACCTCCCTGGGATGCCTGGAGTACTGGGACTAGTTGGTAAGCCTAAGTGATCCATGGTCCATGGTGGTCTGTTTGCCCTCCAGGGTGGAGGCTCTGAAATAGTGTATCTGTCTGGGAGAATTGGTATGTTAGGAGTTGTGATTGTGACCACCCTATTAGGAATATCTGGAACAATCAGTTGTGTTTAGCGTGTGTAGTTAGAGTAGTCACTGTTTTGGTGTTTAGATCCATCCTCCTTCTGAACATCCGTGTCCAGAGTAGCCTGCCTAGGATTGTGGCCAGTGAATCAGTCTCAGTTAATGTGCATGAGACTCTTCAGGAGACCTAGGACAAGCCCTAAGTGCCTCTAGAGTGCTCAGTATATCCCAGCCACCAAGTTGAGAGAACTCTTAGAAAAGTCAGGGTATCACCCATTATCTTTACTTTATTCCCAAATCACTTTCTACTTTTATATACAGACCAATTTCCAATTAGGAATGCAGCTGCTATATCAGGGAGGATATTAGAAGTGGGCTTATATCCCCTTTCCTGTTTTTAGTATGAGGGCAGGAAGTGAGGTTCTACCTAGAACTCATACTACACTAAGTAAGAGTCCTGAAAATGGAATAAACAAAATCTTTTTAATACTTTAATTATACTGCTAATATAGTACTTTAAATTGTATTTGGTAGACTTTAGAGTATTTAATATGGTTTATAAGACTTGCATTACATAGCCCTGTCTCAGGGTGGGTTCCCCAGAAGTAGACACGGAAATAAGATTTGAGCACCATGAAGGAAGCACTGGTAGAGAAGTGGGAAAATGAGATGCAGAAAAGAAGTCAGCCAGAAAGGCGTGTTTTGTCAAGATAGTTACCAGTGAAGAGAACTAAAGCTTAGTCCACTGAAGAAAAGTCTAGTTAATCACGATAAAACCTGTACTGCAAAGTTGTCCTACCAAAGGGAGACAGGTATTATTATATCCCATCTCTCATTAGTGTTTGGTTGAAAACTGTTGAAATGGGTGAGGGGCAAGAGGAGCAAGTTTTCCGGCACTTTTAGTCTGTTTCAGGGACAGGCACAGTAGCTTCAGTACTATGTGCCTAAGACCTAAAGGAATGTGGGCATCTCTCATGGAATCCGCTGGAGGTCACTTCTTATGTCTATGCCCCTTCCTTCTTATGAGATGTGCTTTAAGAATTTTTTCCTGGGACGCCTGGGTGGCTCAGTTGGTTGGGCAACTGCCTTCGGCTCAGGGCATGATCCTGGAGACCCGGGATCGAGTCCCACGTTGGGCTCCCTGCTCGGCGGGAAGCCTGCTTCTCCCTCTCTCACTCCCCCTGCTTGTGTTCCCTCTCTGGCTGTGTTTCTCTCTGTCAAATAAATAAAATCTTTAAAAAAAAATTGTTTTTCCTGCCTGTTTGCATTCATTATTCAGGGTATTTATGGAATGTATACTATATGCTAGACACTAGCTAAGTGCTAAGGATTATAAGGAAACAAGACAGAAATGGCCCGTGCATTCAAGGGCATGACCCTCTTCCTTCTTCCTGAAACACTTTCCTCGCTCACCTAACAAATTTGTTTACAAATGATCCTTTACCTGTCTTTACTCCCCCCCAAAAAATGAAAGCTTGGCAAAGGCAGAATTCATCTGCTGAATTCCCAGGCCATGCCAAAGAGCTTGGTATAGAGTATGTGTTCAGTATATTTCAGTTGACTATGTTGTCCTATAGATAGCCATAAATATGAAGGCTGGCTGGGGTAGAGTAGGAACCCCTTGAGGGCACTCATTGTAACTTGTTCAGCTTTATATCTCTGAAATTGAGTACATCTCTGGCACATAGTAAATATTCAGTATTTAACAGAATTGAATTAAGTTTAATCAGATCAAGTTATTCAGAATACATTGACCCAGATACATGAGTAACTTGAAATCAAGTTTCATAAAGAATTCTTGCAAGAATTGAAAATATTTTATATAAAAAAGATAAGACTTGGGAAGGACATGTGCTTGTCTTCAAATATAGGAGAGATTGATAAAGAAGAGAGACACTAGGACTGTGTCTGTCCCAAAATAAAATGGATTGTAGCACTGAATTAGGGAGAACTATCAGATTTAGTGCATTACTGATGAGAGCAATGTGTTGCTCATCATTGGAGATGCCCAAGCAAAGTCTGGGATATGGTAGACAAAATTTAACACTGATATGTATAGTCAATATAAGTGTCTGAGAACTGAGATTCCATGATTTTTCTAGATAAGTAGAAAGTAATATATTTCTTCAGTCCTTTATAATTTTACAAAGGGTGTTCTGCAGGAAAATTATCTCTACCTTTCTCTTAGGAAGGTTGTGCTTACACCTAATAATTGGATTGCCTTATGCGTTACAAGTGGCTTTCATATAGTCCTTGCAGAAATCCTTTGAGTAGGTAGACCAAGTATTATTATTTCCATTTTCCCTGAAATAAGACAGGTGTCACATAGATTAACTCATTTGTCCAAGTTCACAAAAGTAGTAATTGATATAAATAGAACTTGCGCCCAGGTCTCTGTGGCTTCTTCAGAGTTATCTACCACACCACACCACTTTTGTTATGACCGAGATGAGAAAAGAAAGTCAGAACCTCCTTTTTAAATACAAATGCATATCTTCCCTTACAGGAGGACTCTGACAAGCCCTCTGTAATTTATAGTTAGCCTGAGTTTAAGTGGTATGATCAAGAGCAGTGGACAAAGGGAAACAAGATCCAGGTAAGAACACAGGGCTCTCATACCCTCTGTTGCTATTTGCTATAGTCAGAATCTGACTATTTTTCCTGGGAAGGAATTATAATCACGCTTTTAGGTTCCAGCCAGGAAATGTTTATAAATCACAATGTACCATTTGCAAGTGATGTTACCTTATGAATAGTAAAATATTAGGAAATGACATTGGCTTTTGTTGAAAACCTTGAGTGACCCTGTAAGCAGACACAATAAATGATTGCTTTTATTGCAGTGCCCTCTAAATATTATTAAAACTCTTTATAGTAGGCAATAAATAATGGCAAATGAATTCTTGATTTATAGCAATTACAGTACAGATGAGTTGGATTCATGTGCTGCACTGTAATGAAGATAATAGCTCAAAACACACAAGAAACAGTCACTCAGTGAAATATGAGCTGATTTGCATGATCCATGTCCCTTGAGTAACCTGTAATTGGCTATTATGAAATGGACTAAGAATGATTTGGTCTGCAAATAAGAGAAGTGGTACCAAATTACCATATAATCTATGTGGATATCTTTTATTTTCAACAGCAAACTATTTTTGTGGCTCATCTGATCTGTGCTCTCATATCTAACACGCATGAGTATTCAACAGCTGAGGACCTTCTATAACTCCTTTGAAAATGTTTTCTTTGATGATTGCTATCACTTCAACTTTATTCACAGGAAACATACAAACTTGCTTTATTTTAGCTTCCTGAGGTACCATATTCTTTTAAGAATATATTTTGGAGGTGAGACTGAAATAGTATCATGGAATTCTTAAACAAAGAGATTCAGAGTGTATGTGTGACTTATTTTATTCAGCCAAGCACATTTACTTAACTCATGTTAATATTTTAGATCTTGGGAAATTTCTAATAATACTTGACTTTCCCAGGTTTTTTTTTTTTTTTTTTTGTAATATTTGCCTAAGACTCCCTTTAACTCCTCCAGATAGAAAACCTCAGCAAAACGATAACAACAATCCACATGAAACTTTTTTTTTTTTTTTGGTGGGATAAGCTGCCATTTGAAAGGCAGTGAAGGGAGCTGTGCCAAAACAGTATTTCATGTCTAGACTGTCTGTCATGCTCCTGAAATCTCATTCTCATTATCACACAAATAACCCAAGGGATAGAGCTAGTCCCACTGGCAAGGGGGATCATCAATGTTTATCCTAAGCTGCTGTTACAGTGGCCATAATGGGAAAAGGTATACCATAATTAAGAGCTATAGCCAACTAATTAAGTCAAATTACATCTAATTATAAATCCAATAATCTATGCCAAAACTAGTTGTTGATAGATAAGGGAAAAATATACAGTTTAATTAACCTTCACTATGGACTGGTTTTTTAAAGCGTTTTTTAACTCAAAAATTTTTTTTTGCAAAATAAATGCTACGGTTCTCTTCTGATACTTTGATTTAGGAATGGAGCAACTAAAAAAAATGGAAAATCATTTTAGCAAAGAAAAATTGGCCTTTATAAATCATGTTAATTATTAAATATTCCTAGAAAATTTTAAGATAATACTGGTGCTGGGTAATTATTTAATGCACTATAATAAAATCTTTCTAAAACAAATTAATAAGGATATATAAAAACTGGACATGGCCAACAGTGGACTTATTAAATAATAAGATGGAAAATAAGGTGCACATAATGAGAAAAATTGAAGCTATGTAACCTCCACATTAAATCAACTAGGGACAAATTAAGAACTGTCTCCAAATAAATGAAAAGTAGAAATAAAAAATAAAAGAAAACTGCTGACAAGAAGTTTTGATTATTCATCCTGCATCTGAACAAAAGTACATTAAAAACATTAGTTTAACATAAAGAATTTACTAATCATAAAGATGGTTAGTGTTACATAGTCTCCTGCAGAAAGTTATGGAGCTTTTATCTCTGGATATCTTTAAAAATAATATGTGTGTATATACACATAAACATATATATGTATATGCACACATGAATATGAATAATAACCCTCAATGTCTCTCCCTTCTAGTGTTGCTTGATAATTTAAAGAAAAAAAATCTACAGAAAATTTTAACTTTAAAGAAAATAATTTCAAGAAAATAAGCATTTCTGTTTGGCTTATGGTATATTCATTTAGGGATAAATCCATTTTGAAATACAAGTGCATGAGCCTACCTTCTTCTAGGTAAAAAACATGATAGATTACATGACCACAGAAATCCAAAAGAATGTGAGTTTCTCAAAAGTTTGTGCTTCACTGCTCCCAGGATATGACAAGGCTATTATTCTGGGACCTGGGATTTCGCAACTGAGTTGTTAGAGCAACTGATGTCTGAGCATAATGATGCACTCCTGCATTTATTAAATAAATATTTTTTGGTCATCTACACTAGACAGATGTGTAGAATACAAAGTTGAGAGTGACTTAGTTCTCCTCAAGAAACTGATGAAATAGAAGGAGATGTAAGATCTATATATAAATTACTAAAGTAAAAAGAAAATACAGGTATCGTGACAGAGGTACCAACAAAGTGCTGTGGTTTCCAGGAGGAAATAACCACTTCTTGGAAATGATGTATCAGGAGACTTTATAACAATTGTGCCATTTGATGATCATGACTTGTAAATAAGATTTGGATAGGAAAAGAAGGTTGATGAAAATAATTCTTTGCAAATCAAGTGAGAGTGATGAATTTAAAGAGCTTTATAATTAATCGTCTTTTTTGTTATTGTTCAATTCAGTCACATATGTTTTTACTATATGCCAGGCTCTAAAATACAGGCTGGAAATTTATAAGCCATTTTATCCTTATACAGAACTAACATTTATCAAATTATAAGTTTTGTACCCGTGAGTCTTTCTTCTTGAAGAACATAGGCATTTTCTCTCTTCACTCTCTTCTCTTTTCTGATATGATCCAGTTCAGACTCATGACTTTCATTATCATCTGCACAGCTTCTGAATTTGTTTCTCCAACCTAGAGCTGTCTTCAGAGTTGCCAGCCATGTATCATTTGTCTAAATGATATCTCATACACCAAACTAAAACTATCTGAAACAACATTTATAATCTTTCCCCTACACCTGGCTTTCCTCCAGACCTGGCTTTCCCCCTGTGTTTTCTATCTCCGTAGGTAACACCAGTATCCATCTAGTTATGCAAATCTGAAACCTAGGGATCATCTTAACTGCTACCTCTCAATGCGTGCCACAATAAACTAACCAATTAATTCCAATAGTCCAAATTTACTGTTAAAGAGCTCTAAAATTTATCCAATTCTCCTCGTGTTGTCCACAATATGCAGATACTCATTACAATTTTCTTTCATATGGACTATCATTAGAATATATTATTTCTCTAATCAATTTTTGTCTCCTTCTAATTCATCCCCCATACTGTAACTGGGAAGATTTTTGTAAAGCGAATCTCATCATGTAACTTCCTTGCTTAATTCTTCCAAAAGCCATCAGAATGAAGACCACATTTCTAAATAAATCTCCAAATTCTTTCATGATCTGACCCCTGTCTAGTTCTCCAGCCTGTTCTCGAAAGTAGACTTTCCTTGTTGTCTTGAGTGAAGCCTTCATTTGGTTTCTCCAGTGTACCATTCTCCCTCCTCCTTTTTGTATTCCTGCATGTGCTTCTTTCTGGCCAGGGTTGCTTTCTACCATGTCCATTGCCTTATTTTCAATTGATTTAACGTCTACTTATTTATCAGATATCATCTCAAATACCACTCCATTAAGAAAACTCTATCACCATAGCATTTTTTCTTTGTGATCTGTTCTTTGTTTTTACCTACACACATAAAATTCAGGTGAGAAATAATGTAAAATAATATTAAGGTGGATTTATAGTTTAACGCAGTGAAAAGCATATGCATTTATCTCTTCTCCAGCCCCTAACTTCTCATTCGAAATGTATAAATGCACAGGAATAAAGAGAACAGAAGAAGAATCAATAGTAGACTAGAGAGTTAAACCAATTAATTAGAGACTGAAAATGAACTGAATGAGTAGAATCTGTTTTCAAGCAGAGCAGGGGTGACTATCACGTAAAAGATTTTTGGGAGGAATACCAAAGAAAGATACACTAATTTGCCTCCACAAAAATCTAAAAAGTCTCAATAATTAGGAGACACCAAGTGTCATGGAAGGAGGGTAAGGTGAGAGTGAGCAGCTCAAAAAAGTGGGATTGTTTGAAGTCTGCCTAAAAAGTGTTGGACAACAAAGGTACCACTTCTTTACCCCCAAGCATATTAAACTACCAGATGATGAAGCCAGAGAAGTATTATCTAGAGAAGGTGAACCAGAAAATCTCTAGATTCAGAATACCAGAGACCCAGATTACAGAGATGAGGTGCTGCCCTGATAATAGCAAAGAGTAAATAAGAATCCGCACATGAAATTTGAGAACCTCATGTCTTTTTGTTATATTCAGCTCCAGGAGTGCAGGCAGAAATGGATAGAATAGAATACTTATTGGGCAAAAGATGAGAGTATTCTATTCTAAAGAAATTGATCAGCTCCAGAGAAAAAGCTCACAGATACTGATGTTTGTGAATGTCCAAATAAAAGAACTTTGTCTCTAAACAATCACATAGATGAAAGCCCACCAGTCAAGACACATCACATCCATGAATATATAGCTTCTAATCAGCTTTTTGATGCCTTGCTCTTAAATTTGATGGATAATTAAGAAAACCAAATAATTAAGGAAAGTCTATAACATGAAAGACAAAGAACAAAGAAAAGCACTCATAGGAAATAGAAACAAAGCAGGCAACAGAAGAAAGTGTTTCAGAAAATCCTCTAATTAATTCAACAAAGAATATGATGTTATATATAAGAAATAAAAGAATTCAAGGAATATTTGGGGAACAACAATGTGTTGGGTAATGAAAAAAAATGATACCCAAACTGAAAAATGCAATAGAAGGTTTGGAAAATAGCCAATGAAATCTCTGAGACTCTAGAATAAAAAACCAAATCTGTAGACACTACATGAGAAAAAATTAAATTGGAGAATTCATCCAGGAAGATTTAACATTTGACCAAGAGGAGTTTCAGGAAGAACACAGTAGTTGGAAGGGCATAAATTATAAAGGAAATAATTCAAGACTATAAAACTGCTTTTCCAAACTAAACAACCTGAGCTTCCAAATCAAACTGGTTCACCAGATGGTTGAGCATGGAGATGGGGGGAACCTTTAAAATAAAGTACTTTGTCACTCTATAGTACCTCCCCACCCCCAGCTGTGACCACAGTCCTGGAGTTTATGTTATTTCCTTGCTTTTGCTAATCATTTCCCACCTAACGTATGATTCTCTTAAAAATGCTTTGCTTAAGTTTTGTTTTAAAACTTATATAACAAGGAATCATACTGATTTTTCTTAAAGATTTTATTTATTTATTTTGACAGAGATCACAAGTAGGCAGAGAGACAGACAGCGAGAGCAGAGGAAGCAGGCTCCCTGTTGAGCAGAGAGCCTGATGTGGGACTCGATCCCAGGACCCTAAGATCATGAGGAGCCAAAGGCAGAGGCTTTAACCCACTGAGCCACCCAGACACCCAGGAATCATACTGTTAAAAAAAATAAAAGTACTTCACAATTTCAAAATCCTGGAGAGAAGAGAAATTGACAAAAGTAAGTGGGTTAAAGCCTCTGCGCTCAGGTCATGATTCTCTCCCAAGAAACAAGTTTAAGATCTAGATAACCAGGTATCCTACATAGCAAAAAGCCAAAGGGATTTTTCAGGAAAAGTCAAGGGAGAACCTTAGGACAAGAGTTGTATCAAGATTCCAATGTGAAGACAGAGGGATCTGGGAATAAAACAGAACTGATTGATCACTTAATTAATTTGGCCTTGTAAAAAATAATACAACTGTGGGGCACCTGGGTGGCTCAGTTGGTTGGGCAACTGCCTTTGGCTCAGGTCATGATCCTAGGGTCCTGGGATCAAGTCCCACATCAGGCTCCCTGCTCAGCGAGGAGTCTGCTTCTCCCTCTGACCTCTCCCCTCTCACACTCTTTCTCATTCCCTCTCTCTCAAATAAAGTCTTTTTAAAAGTATATTTAAAAAAATAATACAACTGAAAATATTTAAAAGGCATTTTCAGTTTCAGTAAGAGAGAGTAAAACAAAGTACAAAGAGGAAATGTAATCGTGTCATTTCACTAAGCAGTCAATATTATTGATACTCTCAAGATATTATAAACATTGGGATAATTGACAAGGGGTCATAAAGTGTAAGAAGGCCAAATTCTTGTCTTCTAAAATACACATTTATCCTTTGACCCTGCAATATTATTTCTAGGAATCTCTTTCCAAAACTACAATTTGCAAAAAATTTTTAATGATTTATGCTCAAGGTTATTTATCTGACATTATTTACAATAGCAAAGAAATGGATATGATTCAATTGTTCCTCAATAAAGAATGCATTCAATAAATGAAGGGACATTCTCACAATAAAATATACACAGTTGTAGAAAAATAAGGAAGATTTGCTATGTGCATTATTAGATGACAAAAATTAAGGTAGAGATGTCACTCTTCACAGAACAATTATGACTAAAAATGCAGGGCAAATAACTGAATCACTGTTTTGTAACTCTTCAAGAAATAAACAATTCAGGCTAAAATAATTGTTGCATGAAACCATTAGAAGAAGGCTGCACATTGAATTTTGCAGTTCAGAGATTAGTGTGCCATCCCTTACATTCAAGTTGGCATCATAGCATCTCCTAAGACTGGGAGGACCAGAGCCTATCCAGACTTACATGCCTCTGGAGGTCTGGAGACAAAACTTAAGCCAAAATTGAAACTTAAATTCAATTTTTTAAACTTTTATTTATCTTAAAATTTTCTCAAAACTAGTACATTCTACTCCATCATATATGCACTTGTTTTGACAGAGCACTATCACTGTTAATTATGCATTTATCTCTTCTGTTGTTTTTCATATTTCCTGCCTTTCTAGCTTAAAGTTTTTCACCATAAACTCATTAGTCTGTGTAAAGTGTGTGAGAAAGGGAGAGGAGGCAGGGAAAGGGAGGGAAATCAGTCAGTTTAAACAATAGTTTCAAGAAGTTTGATGGTGGAACAGAATTGGGGAGAGTGCCTAAGATGATACTGTCAATGTCTTTGTTATTAGGTTGGTTAAATTTTAAGACAAAGAAGACATAATTAAGATTATTGGGAAGTAAAAATAAGTAAGTGGAGAAATAGAGTGAGACGATGACAGGAAGCACAAATAGTAAGAAGGAAGGAGAGAAATAGACAACACACAAAAGTTTGCTGAAAATGTAGCAACTCAGTAAGGTGGTCATGAAATACAAATTTGTAGTCAAATTATCACCAGAATAGGTGGGACTCATTGCTATATCCAGCTCTTAAATTCTAATCTACCCTCTCAAGAATTAATATACCTTTCTGGATGGTCTCAGTCTATTTTAATTTAATTTCACTGTATAAAAATGATATTAACGGGTGTCTGGGTGGCTTAGTCGGTTGCCTGCCTTCAGCTCAGATTGTGAACTTGGACTCCTGGGATAGAGTCCCAAGTCAGGCTCTCTGCTCTGCAGGAAACCTGCCTTTCCCTCTGCCTCTGCCTCTCTCTGTCTCTCATGAATAAATAAGTAAAAATCTTTTTTTTAAATGATATTAACTGGCATTTATTGAGTGCTTACTCTGTACCAGGCACTGTTCTTAAGCGCCATGAATGAACTCACACAACCTTGTGAGTAGGATTGGATAGTATTTATATCTCCAATTTGTAGATTGGGTGCCTGGGTTAGAAATGTTGATAGATTGAATTTATACAAGTCAGACATCTAATAAGTTGCAGAACCAGGATTCAAACACAGGTCCTCTGGTTCTAGAACTTGTGTGTTTAATCAACCGTAATATGAGCAGCCAGTTTTGATGCTTTACGTATTATTGCTAAGGTTTTATAACAATATTTTCTGACTTCTAACACATCTTTGAAACAACACCAAACAAAGGAAATTGAATGAAATTAAAACTATTTTTAAACCACGTTTTAAAGGAAAAAATAAAATAAAAAGAACTTGTATCCCTAATATAGAATAGGCCTTTTTTTTTTTTTTTAAATACACCATTCCTAAGAGAAAAATAATACTATTCATGTGTGGTAGCTTACTAATATAAATGTAACTGGTTAATCTCAGAGATGACTGGTCAAGGTCCTAAATGATCCATGGAAAATTAGTTTCATGTATAAATTCAATTGTGTTAATAATGGTCATTAATCAGTGTCAACAAGGGCAAGTGGAATTAAATTGGTGAGTTCTATTAATAAGTCAACAAAATTGGTATTTTCTATAACTGAACAAAGATTATGTTAAACATTAAGTTGCAAAACTTAATTTAAAAATCTTTTTGGTCATGGTAGACATAGTTTTGCATCTTACTGTTTTCCACATGTAATGTTAAAAGGGCTGACAATATAACAAAATATGTGCGGGTGTAGTAAATATTCTGCTGTAAAAATTTATGGGACACACAGCTATGGGCATTATTTAAGAGAAATTGTTTTTAAAAATTTTTATTTATTTATTTGAGAGAGAGGAGACAAGCAGGGGGAGAAATGGGGGATGGGGGTGGGATAGAGGGAGAAGCAGGCTCCCCACTAAGCAGGGAGCCCTATGCTGGTTGGATCCCAGGACCTAGAGACCATGACCTGAGCCAAAGGCAGACGTTTAACTCACTGAGCCACTCAGACGTCTCTTAAGAGAAATAAATTACTTGCATTTTAGAAAAAAAACCCACAAAAAAAAACCCACAAAAAAAAACTTCCTTTTTTTTCTTAGTGTATTGTACTAAAAATTAAACAAATAGAGTAAAAAAAAAAAAACAGGAACCTGTGATTTCCTTTTAAATAGAATAAAATGTTCATATGTTCTATAATGGTGCTATCAACTAAATCCCTTAGGCATAATATAATTGAACTGACATTTAACTTGGCAGTTAAGGAAATTATCATAGTTTCATGTCCGATGTACATTGGGAAGCTGGTGTTTTTAGGTTAACTGAGAGCTGATATTTTAAATAGTGGCAAACTTCCAGTGTCAAATGGATTCACTCATGAAAAACTACTGCTTCAAGCTGGAATAAACTAGCATAGGGTAAACAAGATGTATACCAGAAATCACCAGAAAATCTGTGTTTATCTATCTATAAATATATATGAAGATAAACATAAATATACATTTATATATAATAATATCTATTAATATATTATACTATATATTAATATAGTATCAAATGTTTATTGTATAAATATATAAAATTTATTTAAATATGTATATTTAAAGCATCAAAGGGCTGCTGGTGCAATCAACACTTAAAAGACTAAGATCCTAGAGGAAGGAGAACAGAAAGGTGAGTGACTTTTTTCCTTTGAGCATCTGCGAATCTTGGCTCTGATTTAGAAACTGACCCAGACAGAAAGCCATGGTGAAGGAGTGGAGACATCAGCAGCGCACAATCTCACTAGACAAGAGAGATACAAATGTTGGGAGGTCAGGGTGCGGGGATTAGAGGGGCCAAGATCCAGGTGAGATGAGAGGCAAAAAGTTACTCCAGATCTCAGTGGTTTTCCCCTCTAGACATTTGCCCTATATTTAAACTTTTCAGGAAAAGTGGCTAAGAAGCTAAGTAGAAACCCATTGAAAAGCAGAGTGGAGTTCGAAATAATAAAATTTACAAACTCACTGGATACAAGGTTTATCAGTGAACTCCTGTGAACTCTTATGTTGGGTGAATTGTGTACCAAATCCTATGTTGAGGTGCTAACACCTAACACCTCAGAATGTGACTGTATTTACAGACAAAGTCTTCAAAGAGGCAACTAAGTTCAAATGAGGTCATTAGGGTGAGTCCTAATCCAATGTGACTGGTACCCTTATAAGAAGAGAACAGTAGGACACAGAGATGCACAGAGGGAAAACCATATGAAGACATAGTGAGAAGCCAGTCATCTACAAGAAGAAACCATCCCTGTGACACCTTGATCACACATGTCTAGCCTCCAGAATTGTGAGAAAATAAATCTTTGCTGTTTAAACCACCCAGGCCATGCAGCTTTGCTATGACAGCACCAGAAATTAATACATCCTATATGCCAGCAACTGAATTAAAATTGTAAATTTTAAAGCAATAATTTCAGTAATACCAAAGATCATTAAAACCTAGGAATATATTAATTAAACCATTCTTTCCTATGTGTGTTCTCTACCCCATAGCCAAAAACTACTCCCTTGAATCCTACTTTTTGGAGGATATTTTATAATTCTAGGAGCAATCCTATGTGCTATATATCTTCATCAATTCACTAGGCTTTCATTCTTCCAGAAGTTCTGAGTCACAGAAAATGGAAGTTGTTCATATAACGGTGAGAGTTACCAGCTTCTTTTCCCCAAACAGTAATGAATTATAAAATTCACCAGGATTAATTTAACGAAAATGGTCCTTAACTAAATGTACAATTCTTAAGAAGACTGAAAACAAAAAATGATAAAGATATTGAAAGAAAATACAGAAGACTGTGTTCATGATTTTCATACAGGGAATATCTTCCTAAATGAGAAATGAAACACAAGCCATTACGGAAAATGTTTGCAGATTTGGCATCACAAATATTAACATTTTCGATGCAGCAAAAAAACACCTTGAACAAAGTTAAAAGGCAAATGAAAGATCAGCAGAGAATATTTGCAGTGTGTAACAAGAGTTCTAATAAATGAATAAGGGGACTCTCAATTTTCCGTATCAGATGCAGCTTTTGTAGACAAGATGTAATATCCAAAGAAGTAATGTGTTAAACCTGGAGAATACAAAGAAAAATAAGGCAGAATTATTAACATCCAGAGGCAGATAATCCATGGTGGAATGTTTGAATCAAAAGGTATAAGACAAAGTAAACTATTACAATGAGGTTGGGAACAAATGTTTATGAGTATATAGAAGTGGGAGGGTCTAATCTGAATTGGGGTCTGTGAGTTGTGATGTGGAGAAGAAAACAAAAGTTGAGGGACAATGATGCACTAGAAAGAAGGCAGTCAGCACCCTCCCAAAGGTGAAGGCAGAAGGAACCAGGCAGACAAAAAGTCGAAAGGAGTCTGGAGCAAGGCAATAATACATGAATTAAGGAAAGACATTTCAGACAGAGGTAATCACTTGTAAAATATCAAGTGTCTTGGGATGTTTGGAGGGGAAAACATGCACAGCTTTAAAAATACTTTCTATCCCAAATCAAAGCACATTTTTCTATCCTGGCTGTAGGAGTATGGGCATTCTCCATTGTGTGCCACCACCGATGATGAAGAGGTAGTAGCTGGGACTAGTTTAGAATATTCCTGTCATGGGTAGACCCACGCAGGCCTTAAACTGATGAAGATTCAATTTCTGATACAACTCTAGGTTTATTAACCTGTGACTTCTGATGTTACATTTCTTTTTCCTGGAGTCCTGACCCATGCCATCTCTCCTCAAGCCTTCAGCTCCTGCCCTGTTTTCATAAATGAGGTCTCAATACTATGTCACTTCCCAGATCTTGGGAATCTACATCTTTGGCAGAGGAAGTAATCCTTCTGACAAGTCACAGCAATTTCTAGGGTGTTTTCTAAAATATGTCTACATAACCCCAACAAACTACATTGGAAACACAAGAGGAATGGCAAGTATAGAAAGTTTTTCTGCATTTTCTTTTCAGAATGACTCATCCTATTTGATAAGTAGACCTCAGAGAAGCAGACTGGGTTGTTGATTACTATCCAAGGGGGTTTGTTAAACCATCACTACCACCTCCTCCTCCTCTTCTGTTGTGGCACCATGTTTCCTAAAGTTAAATTTCACCCTGATTAACTTCCAAACAGTTACCTTGTGGAATATAATCATAAGCATTTAACAACAAATTAAGTATTTGAGTCCTCCATAAACATAGCAAGTTATGGCTCAATCCAAATTTTCATTGGATTAAGTTACCTAGGCTTGCTCCTAAAGTCTATATTCTATAGTCTATGGTATTTGTAATCATCAAAGTTATAACACAAAGAAGTAGGAATTCAAAGAGTCTCATAAAACTCTAGTGACCTAATGTTTTAGTGAAAATGTAAAGTTCTAAAATTGATTTAGTTAACAAATATTTATTATCTTTAGTTGTTATTTGAAAATAAATCCCCTAAAAGACATTTCCTTAAAGAATAATAAACATAGTTTATATGCAATTTCCTTTTTCTAAAAACAAACATAATCAACTTCTTAACATTGTATCTGTGAAGAGTTCAAATTGGCTAATTTTAAAATGCAAAATTTTGTAATTAACTAACAAAGATGGTTACTATATGGTTATACTTTAATCGTTCATTTTGATGTATAATCAAAATATTACATGTACTGAAGCATGTGTTTTCTGCAAAGAATACAGTGCAGAAATAACATAATAAAAATCTGAATTGACTGAATGTTACATTATTCTACCTTTATTTTGTAAATGGAGCTGAATATTGTCAAATTATCATGTTTAAAAGTAAAAGGTGGCATGGCAATTTAGCTGATTATCACCTATCAAAAAATGAATAATAAGTATCAATTTTCAAGCACCCTGACTCATTTACATGATACTATGTATAGTTTCTCTTAATGTGCTCTACCTATGATTTTATGTCCACTAGAGCTCTAAATTTTGTTAAATGTCAAAAATGGATTTAGTAGTAACTTAGTCATTAACAAGTCAGTTTTCCGAATCCAATTAACTCGAATATATTGGAGTATGTACATTTAAGTAATGGTCATATTGACAAGAAAAAATCATTTTGTTGCTTCAAATCCATATACATTGTTAGCATCAGTGAATTTAAACCTACATAAACATGGTCAAATATAAACATAATTTATCAAATATCACAATGACAATGAACATGTGTTTATATCAATGTTCTGTAAGTAAATTCTTACTTTAAGAGTATTTTAAGAGGATTTTGAACATTTAAAATTCATTTTTGCCTCAAGAAATGTATTAAGTCTCTAGGGAAACATAGGCAAATGAGGGTGTTCTGTTTATGCCCAGCATAAAAGGCAGAACTGGGATTTTCTAATTTATTCTGTTTCTGTAGCTGTGCAGCAAAAGTGTTTTAAATGTCTTATTATTGGCAGGTGAACTGGGGAGTCGCTGGGCCCTCAACCGAGCCAGATCCAAAGAAGTCCCTGAAGGTTCTCTGTCTTGTCACAGGAATGAAGTCAAGGACAGACACACAGCACAGGGAGATTAGTAACACAAGTAGGAAAGTTTATTAAAAGGGAAAGGATACTTTCGAGATATGAGAGCTGGCTATCTCTGGGGAGATAGAAAAGAGAGAGCTCGCACACATGTGGGCACAAGAGCTCAAGGAGCTGCACACCTGCAGGTTGGGGTTGTCTTATTGACAGCTGTCAACAAGGGGGTAGAATATTTATTACCTGAGGGGAGCATTTCTTGGAAGTAGGATCCTGTACCTCTTCTTCCTTATTCGGTCAGGGGTTTCCTGTCATGGTACCTGTCATCTTGGGCCTGTCTGGTTTGATCTGGCTCTTGTGATGCGCTGGCCTTGGTTTCCTCATTGCTGGATTCCAGGTATCCTGTTAGAACCTAACTGCCTACTTGAACACTTTCCTCACCAACAGAGAAGATTTCTTTTTATAAATTAATAATAACCAATGTGAAATGGACCCTTAGTACTATTCAATTCTAATGTACAAGTCACCCTTTTTCCCTTTTTGTGACAACTGTTTCAACTGATTGCCCTTTACTCAAACATCCAGCCTCTCTCTGCTTCACCTTTCTTTATGTCTTATCTTAGCAAATAAGCTCATCACCTATTGTAATAAGAAATTCTTGAGCTACTTGATAGGCATTCCTTTGTTTTCAAATATATAATCTACCTGTTTCAGTATCTCTTTTGTTTCCTCTCCAGCTGTTGCAGTTAAGGACATTTTCCTCCGGCTACCTAAGGCCAATGCCTCTTTCTGTACTTAAATCTCTACCACTCCTACTTTTTCAAGAGTTTACACTATTGGTTTTCTGTTCCGTCTGTGGAAGTTTCGACCCCCACTCTCAGCTTGATCCTTCTGTTCAAGCTGTGAGGCATTTCCTATTAAAAACAAAAACAAAACAGAACAAAAACAGCTAAGCAAAAGTCAAACCCTCCCTTGATCCCATATTCCCTTTTCCCCCATCGCGCCAAACTTCCTTAAAGAGTTATCTATATTCACGACATTTTTTTCCATTTCCTCATACCCCACACTGTCCTCAGCCACTCCACTTCAACTCCCCTGTCACTCCACCCAAAGAGTCATCTCCAAATTCACTGATCACCTCTATATTGCTTGATCCAAAGGGTACCTTCATCTTGATTAATTCAACATCAAATCATTACTTACTGAGCACCTCCCAAATCAGCGGTTGCTGCTCAGAGAATGGCACCAGTCTTTCTCTATATAAAATCTTTGTAACATCCTTTCTAATCCGATATCAAATTCAGCCAATGATTAAATTATATTCTTTAAAGGGCTAAATATCAATATTTAAATAAGATACTTAAATAAGGCTGAAGTTTAATTTTAAGTTATATTAAATAACATAAAAATGAAAAACTCGCAATTCTCGTGTTCAATGTCCATCTAATTATCAACATAAAAAAACCTATATTTTCTTGCACTTCCTGTAATCTAGATCTCATGTATGCAAAATAAGAATTATTTAACACTGCAAAATGTTCTACAGCCATCATTTGCTACTTTTGCATATATAATGCTAATTCATGAGTACCTCTAAATCATAAGTTATAACACAAAGAAAAACAAAACGAAAATAAATAGAATGCTGTGCACTACTCGGAAATGATACTTCATTATGCAAGAATGTATTGTATTCATGCTATTTGAGAGGAAGGATTTGACAAGTTAATTAATTTGACTTTTCTTTTACCTAGGCATTCTCATGGTTAACATTCTCCCCATGTTTCCTAAACATTTCCATCTCCAGTGTAAGAAACAGTACAACCCACAAACCCATGTGGTATGAATGAAATATTTCATTTCAGGAACAGAGGGCAAGATGTGTGGATGAGTGTTGCCTGGTTTCTGATTGGTGCCAGTTAATCAGACCTGATATTTATGCTCAGAGATGGTACTCATGATATATGATGCTTTGCACAAGGCAAGCTCTTGAGTCACAGGGTGCCTAGTAGTTTAATAAATCTGTGTGTGTGTTTGTGTGCAGCTGATGGGAAGGACTCTGTCAAGGAAAAGACTAGAGCAAGGGCCCTTTGCTTTGTGTCTAAGCATAGTAAGGCCAGGAAATGAGTGTGAAATCTTACCTTAGAATGATGTAGTTAAGACAGATATGTGAAGATTAATTAAGAATTAACCATGTAAAGAGGTAGGTGGGGTGGAGAAGAAAAACTTAAATGGAGGCAACACCAAATGCTCTGTGGCAGGAGAGCTCATAGCTTGTTCCAACACCTGAAAGAAGACCAGTGAGTGGGTGCACAGAGGGGAGCATGATGATAGATGCGCAGGGCCAGTCTTCAATGTTCTGATACAGCTAATTATAACAAAGGTTCTAGTGATCATATCAGATTTTTTGGCATGTATAAAGCAGAACTGAGCAAATCTCCAGGTTCTTAGACCTGTGGGGAAAAAAAGAGGGCAAGTTCTCAAAATAGAGACACTAGATTTCCTTCTAATAATGTGATGGGACTTCAGGTGATTAGGTTGAAAAATTTAAGGATAGATGGCCATTAATATGTCCTGAGTTAGTAAAGTAGTTCATGATGAGTCCAGAAATTTATTCTAAAGAGATTCTTGATAAATCAAAAAAAAAATCTTTATATATGGGTATTTGGCACAATATTGTTTATGATGGTGTTAAACCTGGAAACAACCCAAATATCAATGAAGACTTTGATTCTTTGTGTTTTGTTTTTTTGTTGTTGTTGTTGTTTTATATTTTTTTATTGTTACTAAATTTTTTTTCCAGTGTTCCAAGATTCATTCCCCATTCCCCACACCCAGTGCTCCACACTTTAGGTGTCCCCAGTACCCACCACCTGGCTCTCCCATCCCTCCACCCCCTCCCTCCAAGTCCCTCAGTTTGTTTCTGTGTCCAAAGTCTCTGTTGTTTTGTTTCCCTCCCTAGATTACCCTAGTTCCCATTTACTTTCCTTCTCCCACTGTCCTCCAGGTTACCCCTCATGCACTGCAAATAAGTGAAACCATGTGATAGTTAACTTTCTCTTCTTGGCTTATTTAACTCAGCATAATCTCTTCCAGTCTAGTCCATGTTGATACAAAAGTGGGATATTCATCCTTCCTGATGGAGGCATAGTATTCCATCATATATATGTACCACATCATCTTTATCAATTCATCTGTTGATGGGCACCTTGGCTCTTTCCACAGTTTGGTGATTGTGGCCATTGCTGCGATGAACATTGGGGTACATATGGCCCTTCTTTTCACTACATCTGTATCTTTGGGGTAAATGCCCAGTAGTGCAATTGCAGGGTCATAGGGTAGCTCTATTTTTAATTTTTTAAGGAATCTCCACACTGTTTTCCAAAGCGGCTGCACCAACTTACATTCCCACCAACAGTGTAAGAGAGTTCCCCTTTCTCCGCAGCCTCTCCAACACTTGTTGTTTTCTGTCTTGTTAATTTTGGCCATTCTGACTGGTGTAAGGTGGTATCTCAGTGTGGTTTTGATTTGAATTTCCCTGATAGCTAGTGACGCTGAACATTTTTTCATGTGTCTGTTAGCCATTTGTATATCTTCTATGGAGAAGTGCCTCTTTATGTCTCTTGCCCATTTTTTGATGTGTTCATCTTCTTTTTGGGTGTTGAGTTTGAGTAGTTCTTTATAGATCTTGGATACCAGCCCTTTGTCTGTAGTGTCATTTGCAAATATCTTCTCCCATTCTGTGGGTTGCCTCTTTGTTTTGTTGA
>PITA01023097.1:0-28893 GCA_004023965.1 Spilogale gracilis
GAATTAGACTATATAAATGATTGAATTACCTGAGAACATTGGACTGTTTTAAGACTTGGCTGAGGGCGCTTTTTTTTTTTTTTTAATTAATGTGCTTTCCTTTGATTCTGAAAATGCAGTGTGACTTCTTTTCTTCTTTTTTGATATTTGGATGTTGCTGTATCCTTGTGTTTCAGACCCTGGTGAACCTCTGTAGTCGGTCTCCATGTAAAAACAAAGGTACTTGTGTTCAGGAGAAAGCAGAGTCCCGGTGCCTGTGTCCATCTGGATGGGCTGGTGCTTACTGTGATGTGCCCAATGTGTCCTGTGAGGTGGCAGCCTTCCACAGAGGTGAGCTCTGCCCCCTCAGGCTCCAGGGTCACTCTCCAAAGTATTGGCCAACAAGCAGTGTTTTAGAGCAGGTGTTATTACCCTGGGAAGAGCAGACAGTGGTTGGTGGGCAAGGCTCTACAGAAAGGGTCTGTGAAGGTGAAAAGGCAGAGGCACAGGCTTAGAGAGTCCAAAAAGAAATGTACATAAAATGAAATGAAGGCATATTCTACTTTCAGGACTTTTTTCTTTTCTTTTTTTTTCCTTTTTAAGATTTATTTATTTTAGAGAGAGCAAGATAGCTGGGGATGGGGAGGGGAGGGTGTGGAGGGAGAGAGAGACTATCTCAAGCAGACTCCATGCTCAGCCCGGAGCCCAACATGGGCTCCATCCCACAACCCTGAGATCACAACCTGAGTGAAGTCGAGAGCCAGACTCTTTTTTTTTTTTTTTTTTAAAGATTTTATTTATTTGATAGCGAGAAATACAGCGAGAGAGGGAACACAAGCAGGGGGAGTGAGAGAGGGAGAAGCAGGCTTCCCGCCGAGCAGGGAGCCCGATGTGGGACTCGATCCTGGATCTCCGGGATCATGACCTGAGCCGAAGGCAGTTGCTTAACCAACTGAGCCACCCAGGCGTCCCGAGAGCCAGACTCTTAACTGAGCCCCCGAGGCCCCCCACCCAGGGCTGGTTTATTTTCAGTATAAATCTGGTGCTGAGGGCCATGAACTAGATAAGAGTACAGTTAATTGGTCTGGACCTGACATGTTGTGTGCCCTTCTGTGATGCTTTTCCCTGCACTCGGTTTCCCAGGGGTGTCCACTGACCACCTGTGCCAGCACTCTGGCATCTGCATCAATGCTGGCAACTCGCATCACTGCCAGTGCCCCCTGGGCTACACCGGGAGCTACTGTGAGGAGCAGCTTGATGAGTGCTCGTCCAACCCCTGCCAGCACGGAGCCACCTGCAGGGACTTCATCGGTGGGTACAGGTGTGAGGTAAGATGAGCCGCCAGATGTCGGAGACCTCCCAAAGATGGCGCAGCTCTTGTGAGCACTAGCATACTGAAGGTAGCTGCTTGTGACTTACTTGTACAGTTTATAGATGTGTTTTTTAACCAATCACCATTATATATTGTTTACGAACCACCATTGGTTTCCATCTCCTTGTGTAGTAAGTTCACATGGCTCCAGTAAGGTATTTTTATAGAGGTCTGGAATCATCTCACTTGCATAGAGTTGCCTCAGGATTCAGAGCCAACTTTTCCTGCCAGAGTGCATTTCACAGGCCAGCAGCTCAGTGGCCCCTGGGACTTCCTGGAATGGCAGCTGAGATAGGAGAAGCCACTTTGGGGTGTGTCCCGAAGTTGCTTAGCCTGTTCCGTGTAGCGTCACACTAAGTATGACGTGTGTATATCTGAGGAAGTGTGTGTCTGTGAAGGAACATGCCACTGTCTTCCTGATGGTTGCGCTGATGAGGGGTAGAACAAGATGTCAGCAAAACACCAGAGACTTGAACTTGATACCAGTGCAGGCCCCCTAGGAACACTGAGAAAAGCTTTACTTCTCATAAATGAGCTCAACAAGGTCTCTTTATGTCTGCCCCTCAGTCACTACTTCACGGCGGGCTGGGACCTGTCAGCTCAGATGCCACCAGGGCCAAACTCAAATTTTTACACATTCAGTTGTTCTAAAAATAACCCGAATAGAGCAGATTTTTAGCCATGTAGAGCCTTTCTGCTTTACATATTCTGCAAAACTACACCCTGTATCTGCAAGCCATAGGTAAGCCCCAGGACCTAAAGACCCCCAAGCTAGTGCTGCCCTGCAGAGCTCTGTGATCCTGAGACTGGGGCCTGGCTGCACCAAACATGTAAGGCCCCTCCCTGTTACTCCCTCCCTTGGAATTCACTTGCCCTCCTCTGCTCATCCTCCCGTCCGCTCTGGACAGCCTCATGCTGTGAGGGGTGCCCTCACATGCAAGCCTGTCAGAGTGTTACCCAATAATGCCACTTCAAATCCCTCAAACCCCTACATCTGCCACGGTACCTAATACGCCCCCTCCCCCATGTCAGCCAGTTTCCCATACATATGTGTGGTTTCCTAAATCTAGAGATCAGTAAATGCAGTGTGTTTACTATTGTCCACACATACTGTTGGACTGAGTCATAGGGTCCTCATCGCATACCAAGGAATGCATATTTTAAAGATGGGAAAACCTAAATTGAGGAGCGATGAAAGTTTTGCCCAGGCTTCAACTCTGAAATATCCCTCAGATTGTTGAGTCCTTGCCCTTGTTATAAAGTGGATTTTCAGCTCGAAGATGTCAGTGTCAGTAGGCCGCAAGTTGACCCTGTACAGGATGAGTGGTAGAGCGTGTGATGGTGCTGGAGGGCATATAAGAGCTGCGTGGGCGCAGGGGGTGGGTAGGGGTATACAGCAACCTTCCGGATCTCATTTGCTCTGGTGGTCTGTTTCCAACAATGGTCTAATGTTTCTTCTCTTTCCTTGTTCCTATCAGTGTGTCCCAGGGTATCAGGGCGTCAACTGTGAGTATGAGGTCGATGAGTGCCAGAATCAGCCATGCCAGAACGGAGGCACCTGTGTCGACCTTGTGAACCACTTCAAGTGCTCCTGTCCGCCAGGCACTCGAGGTATGACGTCAGCCCTACCCATCTCCATCTAGGGCATTTTCTTAAGTTATAAATCCATTTTTAGTCTGGAAGAGGTTTTTAAAAATTAACCATTTAGTCGTGGGTTCTGGTAACTCAGACGACTGTATTCTCTCATCTCTTGCCTAGCTCTGATATTCTGACTCATGTTCTCAGTTCTGTCTGGTTGTTGTTGACATCTTATGTTCCATGAAATACAGAATGTGGAAATGATGCAGTGCTGCAACAAAATTAGCGTGGTTAGCAAGATTTCTTGGTGCTTCAAGGGAAAATAACTAGTGGTCTCTTGAATAGATAATTCACATTTGCTAGCTACTTTGCTTCAGGCTAAAGTTGAGCTGTTCTCACTTGGTAGGTCTGTCTATTAGTGCTTGTTCTATTCTGATGGGACACTAGGCATCAGTGTTCATTTTACTAGCAGCCCCCAATTACCAAATATTCTGTGTCAGTGGGATCACAAACTTGTTTTGTTTTTTACTGTCTTGTTTCTGATTTAGTTTGCAAGTAGGTAATATATGCACATGTCCCAAATTTTATATATAGACACACACACACTTAAATACATACACATGTAGCAAAAGCATAGATTGAAAATTCTCTTTCATTCCCTTTCCCTATACCTAGTTCTCCCTCTCCCACAAACAAGTAACCTCCACTTTGTTTTACTTTCTTGTATATCTTGTTTGTATATAGAAGCCAAATACAAAGGTATTTTTATTTATCCTGCTTCTTACTCTGAAGATAGGGTATTAGATAAACCCTTACACTTGGTTTTTTAAATTAGAGATGTTTCCATATCAATTTATAGACCTTCCTTAATCTTTTTCATCCTGTAGAATTCTGAGCATAGTATATATATATATTTTTTTTTTAATATTTTATTTGTTTATTTGACAGAGAGAAACACAGCCAGAGAGGGAACACAAGCAGGGGGAGTAAGAGAGGGAGAAGCAGGCTTCCTGTCAAGCAGGGAGCCCGATGTGGGGCTTGATCCCAGGTCTCCAGGATCGTGACCTGAGCCGAAGGCAGTCGCTTAACCAACTGAGCCACCCAGGCGCCCCATATATATTTTTTTAATAACTTATTTTATTTTATTTTTTCAGTGTTCCAAGATTCATTGTTTATGCACCACACCCAGTGCTCCATGCAATACATGCCCTCCTTAATACCCACCACCAGGTTCATCCATCCCCCCATCCCCCTCCCTTCCAAAGCCCTCAGTTTGTTTCTCAGAGTCCACCGTCTCTCATGCTTCGTCTCCCTCTCCGATTTACCCCAGTTCACATTTCCTTTCCTTTTCTTAATGTCCTCCATGATGTTATTCCTTATGTTCCACAGTAAGTAAAACTGTAGGATACTTGACTTTCTCAGCTTGGCTTATTTCACTCAGCATAGTCTCCTCCATTCCAGTCCGTGTTGCTACAGAAGTTGGATATTTATCCTTTCTGATGGAGGTGTAATATTCCATTGTATGTATGAACTATATCTTCATTCATCTGTTGAAGGACACCTTGGCTCTTTCCATGGTTTGACGATTGTGGCCATTGCTGCAATGAACATTGGGGTACCTATAGCCCTTCTTTTCACTACATCTATATCTTTTGGGGTAAATACCCAGTAGTGCAGTTGCAGGGTCATAGGGTAGCTCTATTTTTAATTTTTTAAGGAATCTCCACACTGTTTTTCAAAGTGGCTGCACCAATTTGCATTCCCACCAACAGTGTAAGAGGGTTCCCCTTTCTCCGCAGCCTCTCCAACACTTGTTGTTTCCTGTCCTGTTAATTTTGGCCATTCTGACTGGTGTAAGGTGGTATCTCAATGCGATTTTGATTTGAATTTCCGTGATAGCTAGTGATGCTGCGCATTTTTTCATGTGTCTGTTAGCCATTTGTATGTCTTCCATGGAGAAGTGTCTGTTCGTGTCTTCTGCCAATTTTTTGATGTGATCATCTTTTTTGAGGGTGTTTAGTTTAAGGAGTTCTTTATAACTCTTGGATATCAGACCTTTGTCTGTAGTGTCATTTGCGACTATCTTCTTCCGTTCCGTGGGTTGCCTCTTTGTTTTTATTGACTCTTTCCTTTGCTGTGCAGAAGCTTTTTATTTTGATGAAGTCCCAAAAGTTTATTTTTGCTTTTGTTTCCTTTTCCTTTGGAGACGTGTCTTAAAAGAAGTTGCTGTGGCCAATGTCGAAGAGGTTACTACCTCTGTTCTGTAGGATTTTGATAGATTCTGCCTCACGTTGAGGTCTTTCATCCATTTCAAGTTTATCTTCATGTATGGCATAAGGGAATGATTGAGTTTCATTCTGCTATACATAGCTGTCCAATTTTCCCAGCACCATTTATTGAAGAGACTGTCCTTTTTCCCCTGGATATTTTTTCCTGCTTTGTCGAAGATTATTTGACCATAGAGTTAAGGGTCCATATCTGGGCTCTCTACTCTGTTCCATTGTCTATGTGTCTGTTTTTGTGCCAGGACCACACTGTCTTGGTGATCACAGCTTTGTAAATAAAGCTTGAAATCAGGTAACACGATGCCCCCGGCTTTGTTTTTCTTTTACAACATTTTGTTAGCAATTCGGGGTCTTTTCTAGTCCCATACAAATTTTAGGTTTGTTTGTTCCAGCACTTTGAAAAATGCTGGTGGAATTTTGGTCAGGATGGCATCGAAAGTATATTGAACCAGTGTCCTAGTGATAGAACTTTGGGTTTCTTGCATGTGTATATTCGTAGATATATTTTCAGAAATGAATTGCTGGATTAGAGAATTATGTGCATTTGTAATTTTGAGTGATATTGCTGATTCATAGCATGAATAAATGTCAGGATAAATGTATTCTCATCTATGAGTCATTTGGTTTTCCTCTTTCAGTGGTTTCTCTGTTTGTATCTATCTTTTTTCCCTATTACATTGTTCATCTTAATATTTTGTAGAGGTAACTATGATACAAAATATTCTCAATATATTATTTTTATCTTTGATTTTATTTGTGATTTTTTTCATGCAGAGCTTTTTTTTTTTTTTTTTTTAAGATTTATTTATTTTAGAGAGAGAGAGCAGGGAGTGGGCAGAGGGAGAAGGGGAGAGAGAATCTCAAGAAGACTGTGTGCTGAACATAGAGCCCAAGTGGGGCTCAGTCTTAGGACCCCAAGATCATGGCTTGAACTGAAACCAAGAGTTGGGTGCTCAACTGACTGAGCCCCCCAGGTGCCCCTGGAGCTTTTTCTTTTTAATCAGATTGAATTTATCAACCTTCTTTTTTGTGGCTTCTGGATTTTGAATCCTAGTCAGCAACATCTTCTACCCTCTAAGATTATGAAGGAATTCTCCATATTTTCTTTAAGTACTAGAATATTGGAGCACTTTTTCCATATGACCTCTGATTTGTCCCAACACAATTTACTGAATATTTCATCTTTTATACAATAATTTGAGATGGCAACTTTATCAAATTCTAAATTCTCTTGTATAGTTGGGTGTTTTCTGGACTTTTTTTTTTTCTTTATCGTTCTGTTAACTTATCGATACCATTCTGTTTTAATTATTAAGGATCTTTGTTTTCAGGGTTTTCTAAGCTATGGTTATAGTTTTATTTTTTCATGTAACTTTAGAGTCAGATTGTCCATTAGAAAATCCTGGTGGCATTTTTTATGGGGGTCATATTAAATCTATGAATCTGTGTAAGGAAAACTGACATCTTTATGATGAGTCGTCTTCCTAACCAAATCATAACATCTTATTTGTTCAGATCTCCTTTAGTGTCTTCAGGGCTATTTTCAAGTTTTCATATAGGTATAGTACATTTCTTTTTAAGATTATTCCTATAATTTTGTCTCTTGCTATTGAAAACGAGGTCTTTTTTTCCTTTTTTTTTTTAAAAGATTATTTGAGAGAGAGAGAGAGCATGAGCAGGGGGAGGGGCAGAGAGGGAGAGGGACAAGTAGACTCCCTACTGAGCTTGGAGCCCGACGTAGAGCTTGATCCCAGGACCCTGGAACATGACCTGAGCCAATAGATACTTAATATCAGATACTTAACCGACTGAGCCACCCAGATGCCCTCTTTTCCCTTTTTAATAGTCTTGCTTATATTAGTGTATGCTACAAATATAAGTGGTAAGGATACAGAATTGTTTTCCTTCTCTAATTTTTTGAATCATTCATAGAATCATCTCTAGAATTGTCATTGATTTCTTTTTTTTTTTCAAGATTTTATTTATTTGACAGAGAGAAACACAGCCAGAGAGGGAACACAAGCAGGGGGAGTGAGAGAGGGAGAAGCAGGCTTCCTGCTGAGCAGGGAGCCTGATGTGGGACTCGATCCCGGGTCTCTGGGATCATGACCTGAACCGACGGCAGTCGCTTAATCAACTGAGACCCCATTGATTTCTTTTGTACTCTCTAAATATTTACAGATTTCATACTATATGGCTCATTTACATCTATAGTACATTAAATGAGTGTTATTTTAAATGGAATAACCTTTGAGCTCTCAACAGAATATTTTCCCTATAATTTTTAAAAATAAGCAACAAGTACATGTTATTTTACAGGAAAAAAGTCAATGGTCTAAAACTTAATTATATCACTCAAAATTTAGTTCTAGTTCTTACCAGTGTTTTTAATACTTATAATATATGTACTGATTGTGATAGTCTCTTTTGAACTGTTTTTATAATTTGAATGATAGGATTAAAGTAATGAAAAATTGCTGGGTGTTTCTTGGGCTCCAGTCTCCTCGTCTCTCAGGTGGGACAAATCATGCTGGCTGCTGCCCAAGGGACAGTGGGTTGTGTGGGAGAGTACCAGTGAAGACCTGAGCACATTCTTTCCGTGGCTCTTACTGGTTGCCAGGAGGATGGCAGCTTCTCCCTGCCTGACCTAAACGGTCCCGTCGCAGGTCGAGACATGTAACCTGAATAACTGCAGAGTGCCAACAAAGTGGCAACAAGTGGCTCTCTTTGGCTGGAAAGCAGTGTTCCAAAGAATGTCGTCATTCTCTGTGTCTTCTCTCTTTCCTCCAGGCCTGCTTTGTGAAGAGAACATTGATGACTGTGCCGGGGGTCCCCACTGCCTTAATGGTGGCCAGTGTGTGGACAGGATCGGGGGCTACAGTTGCCGCTGCTTGCCTGGCTTTGCTGGAGAGCGATGTGAGGGAGACATCAACGAGTGCCTCTCGAACCCCTGCAGCTCTGAGGGCAGCCTGGACTGCATCCAGCTAACCAATGACTACCTGTGTGTGTGCCGCAATGCCTTCACTGGTGAGAGTCTCTCCAGCAGCCTCAGCACTCTGCCTCGGAGGGGCTTTGAATGAGGGAATTTGTGTGAGGACATGTGTCACCTACCAGACCCAAGTGAAACTTTTTCTTACGTAGGAAAAACTAGACCAGCTTAATTCAAAGGCCCAGTTTTTCCTTAGGTCTGTGCTTCATGGATGTTAGAGTCTGCCTCTGCCTTTTTTATTTTTCCTGAGATGCTTTCTCTTTTGTTATACACTGATGATATCATACTGTAGCAGAAATACGAAAAAAGAAATAGGATTTTGGGATGAGCAAAATAACACTTTTTAATTGGGACAAAATACACATAAAGTGTACCACCCTAACCATTTTTAAGTACACAGTTCAGTGGTGGTCAATGCATTCACACTGCTGTGCCGCCGACACCAATCCATCCGCGGGACTCTTTCACCTGAGGAAAATAATGTCTTGTGTTCAGAAACCATGCATCTGCTCTGGCTTCATCACTCTGTCTCCTTTGGCATGCAGTGACCTGGGTTACTGAGTAGTCACTGCCATGGTGACCTTCTCTCCACCTCTGGGACCCAGTGAGGATTAGGATCTTCTAAGTCACCTAAAGGGAGCAGGTCTGAATTGGGATGTGTTTAAGCAAAAACCAGTTCGTGAGGGTATGTACTGGAAAGCTGACCTGCACAGGTCAGTAGGACCTGCACAGCTAAGAGTTGGCCATGCTCCCAGTCTCTTCCCAAGCTTCTTTTTTATCACAGATAACAAAGATGACCAAGCCCTGCCTCAGAAGAGGGGCTGATTAGTTATTTCAGAGATGGGTAGCTTGGCGACTTTGGGGGCCTGCAGTAATATCTAACGGTGGCAGTGTCGTCAGATACTCTGAAGCCCGCTTGGCATTCCTGGAGTCATCCCAGACTTTATGCAGTAGTAGTATTCCTTGGGAGTTGGATAATAGGCTACAGTCATCTCCTTAGTAACACTTTGGCAAGTTGGACTCAGCTATATTGTAAGCGCATCTCTAGACCTCCTTCCTTCCAATTTTAAAGTACGTTACCTTCAAGAACTTTGGTAATTTATGAAGGGTGGGAAGGATTTTGCACTGTGGAAGATGCCTGGATACAATATCAAAAAGAGAAACAGTCTGTTATGCACATCATACGTGTTGAGGCAACGCTGGACACAAAGGGTGTGAACAGTCTGTCCCACAGCCTCATGTCGGCCGTGAGGTACTTGGGAAGCCGGTGGAGCAAACCTGGCTGCTGTTTCTTTCACTGCCTCTGAGGCTTCCTTCTTCTGGAAACCTGACAAGCACTTACAAAGAAAGGGGGAAAGAGATGAAGGAAGGACTGGAGATCCCTTGAATTTGGGTCCCATCACCAGGAAGTAGTGATGATGCACTGTCCACATTTGTGATTGAAAAGAATCCCTCGAGCTCCTTGGTTGTAATTATTGTGAGATGCGGTTGCTGAGATGGACATTGAGGGGCCATCTGTCCCTGAGTCCCATGTCCATGTGATGGCTGCTCTGTGATTTGAAGAGACAGCCACCTACCCTTGCCTCTTAATTCTGACCGGCCGAAACTATGACTATTTTAATTTTCTTTTGAAAGCCCCTCTTCTCAGGGCACCTGGGTGGCTCAGTTGGTTAAGCGACTGCCTTCGGCTCAGGTCATGATCCTGGAAACCCAAGATCGAGCCCCACATCGGGCTCCCTGCTCGGCGGGAAGCCTGCTTCTCCCTCTCTCACTCCCCCTGCTTGTGTTCCCTCTCTGGCTGTGTTTCTCTCTGTCAAATAAATAAAATCTTAAAAAAAAAAAAAAAAGAAAGCCCCTCTTCTCTCCATCAGCAGCTGTGGGCCAGACGGGGCCCGTCTCCTGCTGTCTGCCAGGAGGCGCCAGCTGTGTCTCCCGGTCTCCTCTGAGGTTCCAGTTGCTTACTCCCTGTATCATGCAGCAGCGGCCTCCCCATACCTTCTGTTTTAGAGCTGTCTCTAGAGGAAATTGACTGTGGAGTACTTCAGCTCTATTTTAAAGCAGTGCCATTCAGATTACAGAATGGCTAGAAAATGATTGAAAGAGAGGGCATGGATGAAAATTCTCTGTAAGCCACAGGTCACCCCCTAGCTGTGGCGGCACGCTGTGGCCTCTCCGGTGAAGTGGAGTCTTAACAAAATGCGCTGAGTAGTTTTGGTAAATGTTTCTTCTGGTTTACGAAAGCTCAAGTACCTTCAAAAAAACTAAAAAGCTGAGGTGTCCTTTTCTTTTTCTTCTCTTTTTTCTTTCTTTTGGTCAGATTAGAGTGATTTTTCACATCCCCGTCGATCCTGTTTCATGAGTCTGTCAGGGCTGTATGCCACATGTAACTTAATGTGTGCGCAAGACGGGTGGGGGCATTGGCCTGAGCCAGTGGTGGTCCCAGTGAGTGTTTTCCTGTCGTCTAGTGCTCCCTTGGGCTTAGGACTCAGCTCACTCTTCTTGCCCCGCCCCTCACCATTGTCTGGCTCCTGTCCCAGCAGCACTCTGTTCAGGAACTGCAGTTACTTCTCCTGCCTTAAAACTCCTTTCCGTTTTCTGCGTTGAGGTCGTCACTGCGAGACTTTCACCGATGTGTGTCCCCAGATGCCTTGCCTGAACGGGGGGGTTTGTGCTGTGGCCAGCAACATGCCTGATGGTTTCATCTGCCATTGTCCCCCGGTAAGTGCCATGTTGTCTGTTTAAGAGGTGTGCTCTCTTTCAGAGACAGTCTGGACAAGCTGCTTTTTCCACACTCCCTCTGGAACTTTCTTGGTGTAGACATTTATTAATTTTAGCTCCTTCACAAAAAATTGCTGGGGTTTCCCATTTAAAGCTGTTTAAGATGCTCCCAGAAACAGTGAGCTCCCTAACCTATGACTCTCAGACTTTAGAAGCACTAAGAGAAATCCATAGAAAGTGGTGGAATGTTTCCTTGAAAACAAGACTAGGGTCTCTGGCTTCTGGCTTCAGAGGGTAGTCTTGCCTCCTGGACTGGGGCAGAGTTGGTTGGAAATGCTACTCTGCTTACATTCCTTAGCAGGGACTATTTGGGAGCAAGCTACTTGTTACATTAGAAGGAAGCCTATTTTTAGCCATTTGCTGTGGAAACTCTTTGGCCTCTGCCAGGAGCTAAAGCCGCCCTAAAACAGAGATCACCATGTGTGAGGTCATACCACAGGGGACCTGTGCAGTAACCTTGGTCTGGCTGAGCAGGAAGTATAAGAATGTAATGACACGGAAAGTTTATTAGATGCCCCAGACTCCTGAAATGCTGCTTCCGCCGCTCCCTGCCCTGAAAGCCATTATATGAATGGTCTGAGGATAGCTAGGGAAGGTGCTTATAGATACAATGTCATCTGAGTCTTATCTCACCTATGACCTGTGGATTTAATTTCTGGAAGTGAGGTCTTAACTTGAGAGAATTCTACATTCATCCCATGGAAACTTCATCTCTGATCTTAGGTTGACTTGAAGAGGCTTCCTCCTAGAAGATGGTGCAGGAGGCTACGTGGAGGGATCTTAGCCATGTGTCTAATCTTTATCTGTCTAGAGGTGTGGCAGAGAAGGGAGGGAAAACGAAGCCTGCTGACCTCATTCTTTCACTGATTTCCACAGGGATTCTCCGGAGCAAGATGCCAGAGCAGCTGTGGACAAGTGAAGTGCAGGAGAGGAGAGCAGTGTGTGCACACGGCCTCAGGCCCCCGCTGCTTCTGCCCTAACCCCCAGGACTGCGAATCAGGCTGTGCCAGCAGCCCCTGCCAGCACGGGGGTAGCTGCTATCCTCAGCGCCAGCCTCCTTACTACTCTTGCCAGTGTTCTCCACCATTCTGGGGCAGCCACTGTGAACTTTACACCGCCCCCACCAGCACCCCTGCTGCCACCTGTGTGAGCCAGTACTGTGCTGACAAAGCTCGGGACGGCGTCTGCGATGAGGCCTGCAACAGCCATGCCTGCCAGTGGGATGGGGGTGACTGCTCCCTGACCATGGAGAACCCCTGGGCCAACTGCTCTTCCCCACTTCCCTGCTGGGATTACATCAACAACCAGTGTGATGAGCTGTGCAACACAGCCGAGTGCCTTTTTGATAATTTTGAATGCCAGGGGAACAGCAAGACATGCAAGTAAGAGTCCAGGGTTCGCAGAAACTGAGGGACACTATCACTAACACAGCTCAGTTCCTCGTTCTTGCTCCTAACCACTCCAGGGCTTTAGCCCAAGCTGCCTCTGCTGTTCAGACTGGCGCCCTGAGGCCCTCTTCCTGGTGTCAGCCTTGCCCTGCTGCACGCTGCCCTGTGCTCCCCCTTGCTGACAGAGGTCCGGGAATGCTCATGCGCAGCCACCCTCTCTCTGCCTCTCTCTGCCTTCTCACCTGCTGCTCTCATGACCTCCTGGGGAAAATAACTTTTGGAAGTGGTGTTACCCATTCCCAGGCAGCCTCTCACATAACCTGCCTGCAGGATGAATGAAAAAGGTCTGTACCTCTCTCTGTTCACCCCATTCCTTTCTAAATCTAGATTTATCAGGAGCCATAAGCCACATCAGGCCACTTAACCCTCCTGGTCGTTACTGTGGCAGATAAAAGGTGCTTTGTGGTTAAATAGCAACTTCCTTTTAGCCATCCCATTTAATTCAACCTCCGTGAGCTCTCAACAACCTCAGGAGACAGAGGTACTGTTAATGGTCTTTCACAGGTGAGGGAACTGAGACTTGGGAGGTCGGAGGACTCGCCAGAGCACACACAGTTACGCTGACTCCCAGGCTCTTCAGTGAGCCGTGGTGGTAAGCTGTAGCAGCAGCGTGACTACAAGGGTAGGAGCAGGGAGGGAAGGGACAGGAAATGGTTTATGCAGTGTTTAGGTCTGGAGACTCAGCTTCCTGTTCCCAGTATTTGAAAGAGGCTGTACGTGCTCTGGCACAGACTTAAATCTGGTCTCCCGTATGGGACGCACCTCTTTCCACCCACCTTCCAGAGCTAAGATTCAGTCTTGTTTGGGAAGCAAGCGGGCCGTTTCGACATGGTCATCTGTAGACCTCTGATGGTTCAGTTCCTGAAGGCACCTTTTACTTCCAAAAGTTCACTGTTAACTCACAAGGGATAGTGGATAAAAAATGAGAGGAAGCACGTACCTGGTTGATTTTTGTTTCAGGTATGCAGTTTTGCTTACAAATCTGACTTAACAAGACGGCCAGCTGCCTCGGGGGCTGTAAACCCATGCAGCATAGGGAGCGCAGTGTTGTTTCTCCCGTGGGGAACACGAGATGATGTGCAGTCTGTACTGTCGGGGATAGGAGATTTGACAAAGGGACCTGATCCGGGCTGCAGAAGATAGGTGGGAAAGCCACAGTAGTTCCAGTTAGAAAACCAAATAATGTGACCGTCTGTTCTGAACTGTTTTCTTGTTCTCTCCCTCTTCTGCCTCCCCCTGCCTAGGTATGACAAATACTGTGCAGACCACTTCAAAGACAACCACTGTGACCAGGGCTGCAACAGTGAGGAGTGCGGCTGGGACGGACTGGACTGTGCTGCCGACCGGCCGGAGAACCTGGCAGAGGGGACCCTGGTCATAGTGGTGCTCATGCCCCCGGAGCAGCTGCTCCAGGATGCCCGCAGCTTCTTGCGGGCGCTGGGCACCCTGCTCCATACCAACCTGCACATTAAGCGGGACTCACAAGGGGCACTCATGGTCTACCCCTATTATGGTGAGAAGTCAGCTGCCATGAAAAAGCAGAGGATGACTCGCAGGTCCCTTCCTGGTGATGAGGAACAGGAGGTGGCTGGGTAGGTTTTTGGTTTCTTTCCTTCTTAAAGCTTAATTCTTAACTTCTTAAAGCTTGTGAAGCTAAGTACTTTGACACACAGAAGAAGTTGTAATTGACCCTGTAAAAATGCAGAGCTCAGATAAGTAGAGCAGCCCACCAAATACGACAAACCCATTTTACCCGTACGTGTGCTTAAGGGTCAAGGTGTGCCTTGGTCTTGGGATCCAGAGAGGTGCGTTGCAGCAAGCAGAAGGCAGGATGTCAGGGAGGCCTCCTCAAATGCCAGAATCTGTAACCCTTTGCCAGGGTTGCCTCGGATCCCTTCAGTACTGACTCTTCTTTTGTAATAATCAATGCCTTCTGTTCATAGAAGTCTCTAGTCATCTTGAATTGTTCTGTCATTGTACCCCACTATTTGTTGTGTATCCCACAAATTTTGACTGTAGCTAGCTAGGATCCAGATGCAGAGACAAAGGAGAATGAGGACCAGCATTACCTAATTTCCTCACTTGGTCTTGTGTTGCCTCAATCCAAAGGCACAGAGTCAACCAGGCCAAGGAAGGTGAGACATAGTCCAAGTGGGAATTAGTGGTTAGGATCTAAAGGGACAGGTTCTTAATTTCTGAGATCTTTCCGGGGCACCGTCACAGAGCTGGAGAGACCAATGCTGAAGGTGAGGAAGGAAGGCTCATGTAATCCTTTTTAACTTCACTTGCTTAACTGACACCCTCCTGTTTTCCCACCATTTCCCTTTTTCCTCGGCACCCACAGTTCTCAGGTATTTCTGGAAATTGACAACCGCCAGTGTGTTCAAGATTCAGACCAGTGTTTCAAGAACACAGATGCAGCGGCAGCTCTTCTGGCTTCTCATGCCATCCAGGGGACCCTGTCCTACCCTCTTGTGTCTGTTGTCAGTGAGTAGCCCTGGTGTTAAGGGGAAAGTTTGGGGCAGGGGAGGCATTACTTGGGGGCAGGGAGAAAAGGGCACACTTTTCAGTGTGCAGCTCTGTTTTTCAGGGCTGTGAGGTCAATCAGTCCATGTCTTCTAAATGAATTTTTGCGAATATTGAGAGGTTTATTCAACACTTTCCCTGTCCCCCTGCACTTTCAGGTGAATCTCTGATTCCAAGACGCACTCAGCTTCTCTATCTGCTTGCTGTGGCTATTGTCATTATCCTGTTTATTATCCTGCTGGGAGTTATCATGGCAAAACGAAAGCGTAAGCATGGCTCCCTCTGGCTGCCTGAAGGTTTTACCCTTCGTCGAGACTCCAGCAATCACAAGCGTCGCGAGCCAGTGGGACAGGATGCCGTGGGGCTGAAGTAAGATGGTTTGCCAGCAAACTGCTGTTCACAGTAGTAAGAGTGGGGAGAAATCAGGAAGAAGATCTGGTTGAATTATGATTTTAAATTTCGAGCTCTGGACACACCACATTGTCACATTGACCATGATTCTGAATTCCTGCTGAGTGACTGAAAATAGAGTCCAGATACTTCTATTTGGTGCATATTCAAGTGGTAGTGCTCAGCCTCTTTGTTGAGGCAAAGCTCTTGATCCATGGGAAAGGAAAGGATTTTTACTCAGGCAATGGGACTTAAAATACTACCTATCCTTTCTGGGCCATGGCCCCTGAAAGTCTTTGAGGATAGCCATGGAAAAAGTATTAAAAACCACTATATTAGTGTACCATATCACCTCTGTTTTTGTTTTTCCTCTTCTTAATTTTGTCCTATCAGAAATCTCTCAGTGCAAGTCTCAGAGGCTAACCTAATTGGTTCTGGAACAAGTGAACATTGGGTTGATGATGAAGGGCCCCAGCCAAAGAAAGCCAAGGTAAGTTGGCTGTAGGTCCATCATTGTCCACCACTGTCCGTTCACATTTCAGATTTCTGTCATTTGTTATCTAGAGGGTCCCAAATGGGAGAAAAGGGTGGTAGTCTTTATAGGCTGCCCAGGCAATGGCTACCCCCAGTTGTCATGGAAAGTAAAACTCGTCAGGTCATCAATGGCCTTGGATTTACTCTATGTGTGTTTCAATAAGAACTCTTTAAAAATAATAAAACAAACATGCTTCTTTCCTTAAGAATCATGGTGAAGGCATCCAAATAAGGACTGATGTGTATAAATACCTATTTCCTTGTTGGCTAGGTCCCTCCCTTATCCTGTCTGGCTAATCCTTCTAGAAAGGAAGGTGTACTTTCATAGGAGAAGAAAGGCAGTGACTACTGAGTTTGGAAGTTCTGCATTTTGAGTCCAGGAATATTAAAACCATGTAGAAGTAAGAGGCAGATCAGGCTGAAGCTGGTGCGAAAAAGGAGAGACAATCCATCCATACCTATATGTGGCTGGGGTATGCGTCTAAAGCAGCTTGAAGACGTGCATGCTTGAGGAGTGCAGGAATGCAGTACTGGATGGTGGATGGTAACATTGCTTTAGTTACAGTCAGAATTGGATTCAGATCCAAAACTCTGCTATTTGGTAGCTAGAAAATTACTTAACCTCTTTGTACCTAATTGTCATCATCTGTAGAGTAGGGAGTTACGAAGTTGAAATATGGCAATACGTGTGAAGCATCTTACCCATTTTCTATCACATAGTAAATATTCGATAAAGGGTATCTGCTTTTTAAATTATTATAGTAATTAGTGACCAACAAATATTTCCCTGGGTACTTGCTATGCACTGGGCCTGTGTTAAGTACAGGGAGGTGGTGTTGACTAAGGTTTGTTTCCTGTTCTCATGAGCCTTGCCATCTAGGGGGTAGAGATTGCCATGTAGTGCCTTGTAAGCACTTAACACAGTTAAGTAGAGGGGGAGATTGGGAGAGTTGTATGGATGGTGCAGAAGTGGATGGCAGGAAGCTGGGATGACGTGGCCTGGGAGCTGCAGGAAGCTGGTGTGGATGATCCTTCCGGAGTAGAAGGAGACAGAAATGGGTGGAAGACTCTGGACTAGCTCCTTGTCCGCAGTCCCTAGTGGGGGGCCAGGCCAACAGGGAGCGTTGTGTTCCCGTCAGGCTGAAGATGAGGCTCTGCTGTCAGAGGAAGAGGATGCCACTGATCGGCGCCCATGGACACAGCAGCACCTCGAGGCTGCAGATATCCGCAGGACACCATCACTGGCGCTCACTCCTCCACAGGCGGAGCAGGAGGTGGATGTGCTGGACGTGAATGTCCGTGGCCCAGGTCAGCACCCACAAGCCTCCCCCTTTCCACCTGCCGTGCCGACCCTTGGCTCTGGGTTGTGCCTGTGTTTGCTGCACTTGGTATGTGATATGCCCCCTGCTGATTGCACAGACAAACTCAGCATGAGGAAGTGAACACTTAGGGAACAAAGACATGCAGAAATCGTAAACCTATGGGAGAAGAGGGGAAGGGTTTCACATTGCCTCATGGACAGCATGCTTGGGAATAGATAGGCTGATTATATGGGAAAGATTTTAGTAGGAAATTAATAGTAGAAAATTAATATCCCAAAGCAGAGAGATAGAAATTAGTTAGTTGATACTTTAGTGCTTATCATTCTATTCATACCAGACATTTTAAAATGTAGCCCAATTTAAAATAACATGACACTTAGGAACTTGAACAGAAAGTCTTAGAGGAGACCCCCAGCTTAAAAAGACTCTTACTTTCCCATTCCTCTTCACAGAAAGGACATTAACAGAGGAAAAGTAGGTGAAAACTAATTGCCAGTTACCACAAGCAGCCTAGGGATTTTCCCCCCATAAGAATAACTTTATTCAAACACAACTATTCCAACAGTTGGGCTAATTGAACATTAATGTGCTCCTCCTCTTTGAATACTTTCTGGAAAATTCCTTTCTTATAGATGGGTGCACCCCACTGATGCTGGCTTCGCTCCGAGGAGGCAACTCAGATATGAGCGATGAAGATGAAGACGCAGAGGACTCTTCTGCCAACATCATCACAGACCTGGTCTACCAAGGCGCTAGCCTGCAGGCCCAGACAGACCGGACCGGTGAGATGGCGCTGCACCTAGCAGCCCGCTACTCGAGGGCTGATGCTGCCAAGCGTCTCCTGGATGCAGGTGCAGACGCCAATGCGCAAGACAACATGGGCCGTTGCCCTCTCCATGCTGCTGTGGCAGCTGACGCCCAGGGGGTCTTCCAGGTAAAGAACAGGACTAGGGCTGATTCCCTGTAGATATACAATGTTTACTCTTTGCTAAGGCACTTAAAATCTGATTACATTCACTCAAAACTTCCTTGAGAGAATAGGGTGGGTGGTGGGGTCACGCCTGCTGGGTGGGAGAGCAGAAAAGGGATGGCAGTGACCCTGACTGTGACAGCCGTACAGCAATAGAGCCGGCAGCGGGTCACACCAGTTTCTGATTCCTGATCACCGTCCCTTTTGATGTCCCAGAATGTCTCCCGAATGAATAGATCAGAGGGGAGAGGTACCTGTTAGGAAGCTTTCGACCAGTGTCAGCTTCTTCCTGTAGATTTATCTGGCCATGTAGACTTGTGCCTGCTTCTTGCCAGTTTTCTTGACATGAATTTGCAGGGTGTTCTTTGTTGCCCTTTTAACTTACCCTTGTGAGGAAACTGGAAGCATTCTGATTCATCTTAAACTAGACACCATAATTGAGGTTGTGATATTTTTCCCACATCCCTCCTTTCTTTAGAACGTAGAAGACATCACTTTGCATGAGCCATTGTCCCTTGAGCACCCATCTGTTCATTCATTCATTCATCCGATACTCGTTGACGGAGGGTGGCAGAGTCCTGGACAGAAAGATAACAGGCATTCCCTGCCCTCCAGAACCTGAGCTCTGTTGCTCTTGTCTCTTCTCTTAGCTTCATTATTGTCTTTTATCCAGGTGACTCTCTTTTCTGTACTTTCTCATCTTCTAGATTCTGATCCGCAACCGAGTAACTGATCTGGATGCCAGGATGAACGATGGCACTACACCGCTGATCCTGGCTGCCCGCCTCGCTGTGGAGGGGATGGTGGCAGAACTGATCAATTGCCAAGCAGATGTGAACGCAGTGGATGATCATGGTAGGGCTGAGAGGCAGGGAGCCAGACTCTTGCCTGCAAAGCATGCCTCTAAGGGGGAAATCATCACACAGTCCTTGAAGAACTTCCCAGATTTAAATCCACTGTAGATTCTTTCATTCATTTGTTCTTCCTTTCAACATTTTGAGTTCAGAGAACTAGGCTGATGGGAAGTTCATAGACAAAGACAGGAAGGGGGATTTTTTTTTTTTTTTAATTTTTATTTATTTGACAGAGAGAAATACAACAGAGGGAACAAAAGCAGGGGAGTGAGAGAGGGAGAAGCAGGCTTCCCGCTGAGCAGGGAGCCCAAAGTGGGGCTCGATCCCAGAACCCCGGGATCATGACCTGAGCCGAAGGCAGACGCTTAATGACTGAGCCACCCAGGTGCCCCAGGAAGGGATCTTTTAGTGAGGGTTCTTGGATCTCAAAGCCAGTCTGTGAAAGGCTTGCCTCTGTAGGTTCCCAGGCATACCACATTCGATATGAGGACCTGCGAACTGACTTCACTAGAGGGTTGTGGACAATATCTTAAACAGATGTTCTGGTGTGTGATAAACAGATAGCTTCTTGTCCCCAGTGTGGGATTCTGTCAGGTGGAGAACATGGGTATCATAGACAAATGACCCTTTTACGGACATGTCTTCTGAAGACTAGGCAGCCTGTGTTAAAGTATCTCTAGAACAGAAGAAAAGTAAGATAGTACTTTGGTTTTTCCCCGTGGGCCCCTACAGAGAGCTGGCTTGCTGCATTCTGGGAAGTTCTAAGTTTCCTTGTATAAGTCATGATGCTTCTTTATACTGTTAGTAACACGTGTCCCTCTATTTTGTCTGCTTACAAAAATGTTTTTCCCTGCAGGGAAGTCCGCTCTTCACTGGGCAGCTGCTGTCAACAACGTGGAGGCAACCCTTTTGCTGTTGAAAAACGGGGCCAACAGAGACATGCAAGACAACAAGGTACAGTCTGGCTCTGAGCTGTGGGGCAGACCCCGCAGCGCCTCCGGTTACGAAGCCTTCCTTTTTCTCCCATAGCTCCTCTTGTAATGACAGAGAGGGACACAGCTTAGACAGAACTGGCTCTGAAGAGCCTCTGATGAGGATGTTGGGCTCAGCCAGGGAAGGGTCAGGAGTGAGCCCTCTGCTTCCACAGTACTCAGTCTGAAGCAGGCCGTCCTATGAATAATATCCGTGTAGCCTTCTCTGACTTTCTCTCCTTTGACATTCCTCTTTCTCCTGTTCTCTGTTCGGCCCATGCTCACTTCCTTTTCTCTTGTTCATTTTCATTTTCTTTGCTGTGACTCTCATTTTCTGTTCTTGGACAGATGGGTGTTTTCCTGTTTGCCCTTCTTCCTCTGAGTCTTAGGTCATGTTTCCCCTCTCTTGCTCATCTTACCTTCTGTATTTCCCCTTTCCCTTATTTTAATTCTTGAACATATTTTGTTTCCTTTGCTTTCCCTTATTTTCCCACTTTAGGTTCTTCTCCTCCCACCTACGTTTCTTATTTCTAACCTCTTTCCCTCTTAGAACCCTATTTTGATACGCTCAGTGCCTTTTAACCAAATCTCTGGCTCAGGAGCCTGCTTTATTTCCCATATTCCCAACTAAGAAGACATTGCCCTCAATGGGGCAGTATTGATTCTTGGGGAAGGGTGAAATAATCTTACTCTTTTTACGTATAAAGCCACAGATACCCAGTCAGTACAGAGGCAGAAAGACATTTTTTCTGTGGTATTAAAATTTCATCAGGGGGCATTTAGGAAAAAATGTCTGTGGGGTTGATAATAACAAAAAGTTTGAGAAACACTGATATATTCTCAAGAGTGTTGCTAATTTTAATGTTACGTGGGCCTTTTCTGTAGGAAGAGACACCTCTGTTTCTTGCTGCCCGGGAGGGAAGCTATGAAGCAGCCAAGATCCTGTTAGACCATTTTGCCAATCGGGACATCACAGACCACATGGATCGTCTTCCCCGGGACGTGGCTCGGGACCGCATGCACCATGACATTGTGCGCCTCCTGGACGAGTACAATGTGACACCGAGCCCTCCAGGCACTGTGCTGACTTCTGCCCTCTCACCTGTGATCTGTGGGCCCAACAGATCTTTCCTCAGCCTAAAGCATACGCCAATGGGCAAGAAGCCTAGACGGCCCAATGCCAAGAGTACCATGCCCACTAGCCTCCCTAATCTTGCCAAGGAGGCCAAGGAGGCCAAGGGGAGTAGGAGGAAGAAGTCTCTGAGTGACAAGGGTCAGCTGTCTGAGAGCTCAGTGACTCTATCCCCCGTTGATTCCTTAGAGTCTCCTCACACATACGTTTCTGACACCACATCCTCTCCAATGATTACATCCCCTGGAATCTTACAGGCCTCGCCCAACCCTATGTTGGCCACTGCTGCCCCCGCTGCCCCAGTCCATGCACAGCATGCACTGTCTTTCTCTAACCTGCATGAAATGCAGCCTTTGGCTCATGGGGCCAGCACCGTGCTTCCCTCTGTGAGCCAGCTGCTGTCCCACCACCACATTGTTCCCCCAGGCAGTGGCAGTGCGGGGAGCTTGAGTCGGCTCCATCCCGTCACTGTTCCGGCAGATTGGATGAACCGCGTGGAGATGAATGAGACCCAGTATAATGAGATGTTCGGTATGGTTCTGGCTCCAGCCGAGGGCTCACACCCTAGCATAGCTCCCCAGAGCAGGCCGCCTGAAGGGAAGCACATAACTACCCCTCGGGAGCCTTTGCCCCCCATTGTGACTTTCCAGCTAATCCCCAAAGGCAGTATTGCCCAAGCAGCAGGGGCTCCCCAGCCTCAGTCCAGCTGCCCTCCTCCTGTTGCAGGCCCTGTGCCCACCATGTACCAGATTCCAGAAATGGCTCGTTTGCCCAATATGGCTTTCCCCACTGCCATGATGCCCCAGCAGGATGGGCAGGTTGCTCAGACCATTCTCCCAGCCTATCATCCTTTTCCAGCCTCTGTGGGCAAGTATCCCACACCACCTTCACAGCATAGCTATGCTTCTTCAAATGCTGCTGAGCGAACACCCAGTCACGGTGGTCACCTGCAGGGTGAGCATCCCTACCTGACACCATCCCCAGAGTCTCCTGACCAGTGGTCAAGCTCATCACCCCACTCTGCTTCTGACTGGTCGGATGTGACCACCAGCCCTACCCCTGGGGGTGCTGGAGGAGGCCAGCGGGGACCTGGAACACATGTGTCTGAGCCACCACGCAGCAACATGCAGGTTTACGCATGAAAGAGTCTGCTTCCAGTGCAGGGACAGAACTGCCTATTGTAAATGCTGCTGAGGAACAAATGAAGGTCATCCCGGAGAGAAATGAAGAAATCTCTGGAACCAGCTTCTGGAGGCAGGAGAAAGAAGATACTTTTATCTTTGAGATGATGCAAGGGAAGCAGCTTTGTCAGCTTCACTGGGTATCTGCAGGATGTGGGGTTGGGGAGAACATGGCTCCTTTTACTCTCTTACCCATCAAGCCAAGTTTGTGGGAATGCAAAACGAACAAAGACTTGGGACCATGTTTACTCTTTTCTGTTTGGAGGAAAGAACGGATGCCTGTCATAGCCCAGACATTCTTGCAGCTTGGACTGCATTTTAAGCCCTGGGGGCTTCTGCCATATCCATGAGAAGATTTTACAGTACGGTCCTATTGGAAATTGTACCCTGGAATCCTGCCTACGTTGACCTGTCTCATCTTACCTTCCTGGGAAATTCTCTTGACTTCCTTTGGTGCTTTAATTTTTGCACCTCTCTGTGGTCATGCACCCATGCCCCCAGCACGTTTGAGGGCCAGGCCTTGTGCTTTTAATCATTCCTGCTCTGGAAAACAACTTCAGCCCCCTTTCCCCTCTTTCCCAGTGTTCCCAGGAGTATCACAGGGTTTGCTTTGGTTATGGTTCTCAGCATACACCTTTCAAGTATGTTTCTTTAGAAAACAGATCTCTTGCAGTCTCTGACACAGTATCATTCCTACAAGAGGAAGAGGAGCAAGAGAGTTTTCTTTGAACCCATTCTGGGGACAAAAGACCCTTTCAAGAGACTGCATCTTGTCTGCATGCAGGGTTTTACATAAACCTTATGAGGAAAAAGGACGAGAATTGGCTGTTTTTCTATTTGTGGGCCTAGACAGGGTGAAGTTTTATCTTGGCACTTGCAGGTACTGTGTCCCCCTTTAAAAAAAAAACGTGGACTGTTGGAATGACCAAGAGATAAGCTAACTCGTGTGAGAAGTGGTCACCCACTATCAAGTCCCTCTCCTTCCTGCCCAGCATTCCCCTGTCAGCCCCTGCGAAACACATTTGTTTCCAGATCTCAGAACCCCCGACCCACCTCACTCACTCATCCGGCACGGGACGCTGACCTTAGCTGTGGAGCCTTTCCTTGCAGGTATCTCCCGTAGAAGATGTTTCACATAATGATCCGTCGCCATGGAGAAATGGACTGTGCCTGGCTCGCGGGACCCCATGGCAGCTGTGTTCCTTTGTGGGGGGATCGCAGTCTCCGCCTCCTGAGTCTGTGTTTGACCTCACGCCCACTCACCGGTCTTCCCTCCACACTGTGCACTCAGAGGGATTGGTGCGCCCATGTAGGTTCTTGTCAGACACACGGATGTTCTATGTTCAAGCACAGGAAATAGGAAGCTGGCCTCGTTTCTAAAGTCCAAGCCAGCCCTATTAAAAAGTTGGCACCATGAGGCAGCCTTTGCTGTGTTTTTGCTACCATCCCTTTTCCTTCGTGGCAGTCATGACATTCCCTTTTAGGCAATTAACATAGAAATTTATTGGCATACTTTGCCTTCCTAGAGTCACCTTCTAGATAATGATGGGCGATGAAAGACTTAGTGTCTCTGTCATGCTCATACTGAGATTGTGATTATGATATACTTGAGTCTGCTTTCTGTCTGCGGTCTTGGCACCCACCCTTCACGACCCTCTGACGAGGGCAGATGCATTCTAGTCAATGCCAGAAATAGGAAAATAGTTTTCTTCCTCTTCTCCCTGAGTCAGCTTATAGTTGGTCCTGTGACCACACTCTTATCTCTACCTGGTACTATGATGTCATGACACCTGGGAAATTAGTTCTGCTGGAGCATTTTGTAGATATTGACAGGTGAATTTTCTACTCTGTTTTGGTTTGAATGATAGTCTTCCTTCCTGCCGTGGCTGGGAGTGCTCATCAGAGCATCCCACCTAACCTGATTTTTGTGTCTGTTAACATGGCAGTTCACAAATGTTTTGGGCTGGGGTTTTTTTTTTCAGTCATGCCCAAGTTCATTGAACCAACAAAAATAATTAGTTCTGTCCTAATATGAGCAGACTTCATTCTGTTTTCTATTCTCTCACATGGCTACTCTACCAGCCCTTTCATAGCATGTAACATTTTATGTTCTGAAAGGTGACTCTTTACCTTGGACCTGCTATTAGTTCACAGGTGGGGAGAATCTCTGTGTGGACCACTGTGGACCCCACCACATCTGCCCTTTCTGTCATCCTGTCTCATCCCCACTTCCTGAAAGTCTCAGCCCCTGGCGCAAAGGTTGGCTCCCCCATAGCCCCCCCCTCCCCAAACGCGGTGCAGGCCTAACTTGCTTGTTTCTCCTTGGTGTCCTTTGGGTTTGAGGGAAGGGACCGTGAAAGCTGCCATTACAGACAACAGGCGTCAGTGATGAAGAGGAAGACACTGCCTTTCAAGCATTTATCAATCCCTTAGATTTTAAGAACCCTTGAGTTGTATAGTGCCTAATAAAAAAAGAAGGTAAGATGGGAGAACCACTTTCTCATTTGGGTTCTGAATTAGAGAATAAGTTTTTATAGGACATATCTTTCATGCCATGTATAGGTCACCCCCCACTTTTTGTTTATTTTTATTTTTATAAATTCTTCCTTGACTTGTCTTCTGTCTGTCTTTGGGGATAGATTTTTCTATTTGTTTCTTCTATTTTGTGTTAAGCATCATTTTCTGACTTACATGATGCTGAAGGAGGGAAAGGTGTAAGGGTAAGAGTGAAAGGCTTTGATGTAAGCAATCAGCCATTGATGCTCAAGCTCATTATGCCATCATATTGTCATGTTTGCTGGTACACAATTCTTGCAGAGAAAAGAACCAAAGGTATAATGTTTTGTCGGCAAGCAGTTCGGAGATGTGGGTTTTAACCAACGCATTGAATGTATGATGACTATTTGAGAGGACACAGTTGTATGACCTGACGCTCCCACTTGTAACTCTTTGGTACTATGGCTCCTTCCTTGTGTACATTTCTCTTAAAAGTGATATTATATCTGTTTGTATGAGAAACCCAATAACCAAGAAAAATGACTGCATGTTCCTAACTATGACATAGTAAGGAAAATGCACAATGTTTTTACTTTTCAAAGTTGCATTCTAAGGTAGTTAAGATGAAATTTATATGAAAGCATTTTTATCACAAAATAAAAAAGATTACATGTCAATGTCTGTAGCATTGCAGTTTTTATTTTCCATTCTTCTGTCCCTGGTCTCACGACGATATACCTGATGATGTCAGAATTTGCTGAGAGAGAAATAATTTTCTCTTCATTCTGAACCCCACAAAGCCCAGCACTAGGTATCTTTTTTTCTTTCTCCAGCCAGATTGCAAAGAAATGCTTTTGAGGAAAGATCTTCTGTCCCACAGGAAGCATCCCTACTATTCGGTGACAGATGGACACTTGCTCAGGACAGAGTGCCTGCAGGTAGAGATGGGGAGTGTTTGCTAAAGCAGAAGTGAAAAACGGGGCCAAACCAGCAACACCGATGACGCTGTTGCTAAACCATCAGCTTGCAATGTCATTCCTCACAGTAAATTTTGAATAGGATTTGATATATACAATCCTAAAATAGTATCTTGCCTATAAATATGTTACCAAGTTCCTTTATACATTTACTTGTAAAAATCAATCAGGGAGACATCTGAACACAGATATTTGACATTGGTGGATTTATGGAATTAGCGGTCTTGTATCAACTTCAGCACTGAGTTTATTTCCATACTCTGTTAGCTTTTCAGAAACTTCTGAATAACACATATTTAATTCTGAATGGTAGACATATTTGTTTCAATGACTGGAAGTCTTGCAATACACTTAAATAGTTGAAGCATTATGATTTCATATAACACACATTTAAGACTTCACCTTTGGTTTTGTAATGGTGTAAAAGGAAAATGAATTTGAGAGTTAAGGAATGGTTTGCCCACGTCTGGTCGTCTGGAGGCTGGCATCTCAGCGCTTGAGTGGCCTCCTCCCACAATTTAGGAGTTAAGACCTGCCGGAAACCTGGTTTCGTGGGTCTGAGCTGCCCGCTCGCTCACCACATCCTCTCCCTGCAGTTGCAAGCCAACAAACCTAGCCCTCGATTGTGGTAGAAGGACCTAGGCCTCTCCCAACCGTAAAATCCAAGGAGGGAAAGCAGGGCCGGAGAGCAAGCGCCGCCACATCACACAGCTGGAACAGTGCACTTGGACACCGGGCCACAGTCGGGCCAGGCGAGGGACAGGTGCTTCCTTCACTCGTGCAGCTCAGAAGCCTCACAGCCCAACAAGAGGGGCCCGAGTTCATCTTTCAGAACATGAGGAACAGCAACCACTCCTAATGCCCGCACAGTCCAAGATGTGATGGGCAGGGAGGGAACTGGGCTTGCTTATTGCCTCTGCTTCTGCAAGCTCTCCCAGTGAACCGCCGCTGCCAGCCTGCCACTGATACGTCAAGGCAGAACACACAAAGTTAAAGGAATTAGGTATTGATAATCCCCACTCCGCTTCTGTTCCTCATACCGTACTGTGTTTCTTCACCGCTTTGGCTTTGAGCATTCAAAATGAAGACAATCATTAGCAGTGGGAGGGCCAGATTATGGTACCTCCTCTCAATGGAATACTACACAGAAATGAAAACAAAAACATACAACCATCTGAGGAATTGCCGTTGACATAAGGTGGAGCAAATTAAGGCAGACAATACATTCTGTATGATTCCATTATATACGTTCACGAAAAATAAACCAGAGGCAAATAGGGATCGGGATACTGGGTATTCTTCTGGGAGAGGGGTCTTGACTGAGAAGAGGGCAAGAAAAATCTTTCTGGAGTCTGAAAATCTCTCAGCCTGCGTGGTGATTGCATAAATGTATACATATGTACAGTTTTGTACAAAATACGCTTACAATTTGTACATTTAGGTATATTGGACTTCAATAAAACATATATATAAATAACAACTGACTGAAATGTATAAACACCTAATATAAATTTTTCGCATCATAAAATGTTAATTTCTATCACATTTGTTTCAGGTGTTTAAGGATGATACACATAGAGCGAGGACTCCGGTCTTTCCCTCTCATTCTATTCCCTCTCCTTCTCTTCCTCCCTCTTCCTTTTCCCAGTTACTTGATTTCATAAATTTGGCTTGTGGGGAATATTTTATTCTTAAAAACATCGTTATGTGCAATAGCTACTCCATGAAAGAGATATATTTTCAATGCCATTGTATAAAATGCGGGATTGTGTAGTGACAAGCTTAGCTATGTAAGTGAGGTGAGCCAGCTGTTGACAGGTGGGCAGGTGCCCTGGAGGCCAGCTGGATAATCATCCCTGGCTGGGTCTTGGCTGTCACTTGCTACTACCTGTGGCACCTGTCTGCCTCAGTACAAATGTGTTTTGCTCTGATTCTAAGTTCTGTAATCTGTCTGGGATTTGCAAGAACCTCACTTCAAATTACCCACTGCTTCAGAAGCCCATGAGAGAAACCTTGGTTCAGCCAAGTATGGGCTGTGGGGACCCAGCTCCTGGCTTCTCTCTTCCTCCCTTCTTTCTCTGTTTCTCACTTTCTCTCCTCCATGTCCACTTTATCAGTCCTCCTAGAAAGGTTTAAGAACATGGACCCAGCAGAGGATGGACAGCGATCACCAATCATGTTATATCAGAATCTGTGTTACCGTGGTTATTACAAGGCTTTGCATATAAGACTTGGAAAGGAGGGAGAGAAGCTATCTATGTCTGTGATTAAGAAGACAACCCAAGGAGACTTACTGAGACACTTAACCATCAGGAATTTAGTTAATCAAATGATGTCAAACTAATTCATACAGAAACCTTTGTTATAAAAAAAACCACAACTGGGGGCTGTATTTGAAGAGATCACATAATAGCAAACACACATACAAATAACCTTTAAAAATTACTAACTGCAAATATTACCAAATATTCCCACTCCCAACAATTTGAGTGGCTGCTACCTCCTTAACAATTACGGCTTAACTGTTCTATGCTTCCCACCTGCTAGATAAAAACCATAAATACACCTGATCACACCTGCCACCCGGATAAAACTCACTGAGATACTCAAATGCTGGAACCCATCTCCATATCACCTAGCACAGGTGCTGGCTAAGCCCTGCCTAACTCCCACATCTGCCCCTCGTGTGCAGTTTTCCTTGCAGCGAAGAGCAGCCATGACTCCATCTTTGTTTGACGAGCAGGAGTGCTCCTGGTGACCTCCGACAGACAGACATCAGCAGAGGTCGGCGCTGAAACTCCGAGCCAGAAAGAATCCCATTTTCATCCCCTGTTATACATAGAGCACTGACTGTGACAGTGAGCGCTCAGGAATTTAAGAATATCTGGAACATTCACAAAAATTGCACACGGGTGGAGGAGGGTCAAGATGGCGGAAGGCCAGGTGACCGCATTTCAGGGAGTTCCCTGAAGAGAGCTGAATTCCAACAAAAAAACCACTACAAGACCACCGTGAACACCCATGAAACCAGCCTGAAATGTGATATTTCCCACTTCTGGACCGCCACGAGAGACAAAGAACATCGGCAAAAAGGTAGAAACAAATTGGAGG
>PITA01023098.1:0-28923 GCA_004023965.1 Spilogale gracilis
GAAAGAAAGAAAGAAAGAAATAAAGAAAGTATACACTATATTATTGAACTTATACAAAGTTCGCAAAAAAAAAAAAAAAAAAAAGCAAACTGCTTTATAGGTAGTAGCAGGAAGAAGGTCAAAAGTTACCTGGGGGCCAAACTAATCCAAACAAAAAGAGAGAGGACACAAATTAATAAAATTGTGAATGAAAGGGGAGAGATTACAACTACCACCAAGGAAATAGAAACAATCATCAGAAGTTATTATCAACAGTTACATGCCAATAAGTTAAACAACCTAGATGATATGGATACATTCCTGGAAACCTATAAACTTCCAAGACTGAAACAGGAAGAAATTCACAACCTGAATAGACCAATATCTAGTAACGAGATTGAAGCAGTGATCAAAAAACAAGAGCCCAGGACCTGATGGACTCCCTGGGGAATTCTGCCAAACATTCAAAGAAGAAATAATACCTATTCTCCTGAAGCTGTTTCAAAAAATAGAAACAGAAGGAAAACTTCCAGACTCTTTCTATGAAGGCAGCATTACTTAGGTCCCCAACCAGGCAAAGACCCCATCAAAAAGGAGAATTTCAGACCAGTATCCCTGATGGATATGGATGCCAAGATTCTCAACAAGATCCTAGCAAATAGGATCCAACAGTACGTTAAAAAGATTATCCAGGGGTGCCTGGGTGGCTCAGTTGGTTAAGTGACTGCCTTCAGCTCAGGTCATGATCCCAGAGTCCCGGGACTGAGCCCAGCATCAGGCTCCCTGCTCAGCGGGAGGCCTGCTTCTTCCTCTCTCACTCCCCCTGCTTGTGTTCCCTCTGTCAAATAAATAAATAAAATCTTAAAAAAAAAAAAAGATTATCCACCATGACCAGGTGGGATTTATCCCTGGGATGCAAGGATAGTTCAACATTTGCAAATCAATCAATGTGATAGAACAAATCAATAAGAGAAGAGAGAAGAACCACTTGGTCCTCCCAATTGATGCAGGAAAGGCATTTGACAAAAGATAGCATCTGTTCTTGATTAAAACTCTTCAAACTATAGTGATAGAGGGAATATTCCTCAATTTCATTAAATCTATCTATGAAAAACACACAGTGAATATCATTCTCAATGGGGAAAAGCTGACAGCCTTCCCACTGAGATCAGGAACAAGATAAGGATGCCCACTCTTGCCACTGTTGTTCAACATAGTGCTAGAAGTCCTAGCAATGTCAGACAAACAGCAAAAGAAATAAAAGGTATTCAGATTGGCAAAGAAGTCAAACTCTCTCTCTCTGCAGATGACATGATACTCTATATGGAAAACCCAAAGACTCCACCCCCAAACTACTAGAACTCAAACAGCAATTCAGTAATGTGGCAGGATACAAAATCAATGCACAGAAATCAGTAGCTATCTTATGCACTAACAATGAAAATATAGAAAAGGAAATTATAGAGTTGATTCCATTTACTATAGCACCAAAACCCATAAGATACCTTGGAATAAACCTAACGAAAGAGGTAAAGGACCTGTACTCGAGGAACTACGGAGCACTCATGAAAGAAATTGAAGAAGACACAATAAGATGGAAAAACATTCCATGCTCCTGGATCAGAAGAATAAACATTGTTAAAATATCTATACTGCCCAGAGCAATCCTTACCAATGCCATGCTGATCAGAATTCCACCAGCATTTTTCAAAGTGCTGGGACAAACAATCCTCAAATTTGTATGGAACCAGAAAAGACCCCAAATTGCTAAGGAAATGTTGAAAAAGAAAAAAAAAGCTGGGGGTATCATGTTACCTGATTTCAAGCTTTATTACAAAGATGTGGTCACCAAGACACATAGATCAATAAAAGAGTAGGGAGTCCAGATATGGACCCTAACTCTGTGGTCAAATAATGTTTGACAAAGCAGGAAAAAATATCCAGTGGAAAAAAGACTGTTTCTTCAATAAATGATGCTGGGAAAACTGGACAGCTGCATACAGAAGAATGAAACTCAACCATTCTCTTACACTATGCCCAAAGATAAACTCGAAATGGATGAAAGACCTCAGTGTGAGGTAGGCCTCTAGAGGGAGAACATAGGTAGTAACCTCTTTGACATCAGCCACAGCAACGTCTTTCAAGACACATCTCCAAAGGCAAAGGAAACAAAAGCAAAAATGAATTTTTGGGACTTCATAAAAATAAAAATCTTCTGCACAGCAAAGGAAAAAGTCAACAAAACAAAGAGGCAGCCCAAGGAATGGGAGAAGATATTCGCAAATGACTTTACAAAGGGCTGATATCTAAGATCTATAAAGAAGTCTTCAAACTCAACACTCCCAAAAAAGGATGATCATATCAAAAAATGGGCAGAAGGCATGAACAGACACTTCTCCAAAGAAGATGTACAAATGGCTAACAGAGACTTGAAAAAATGTTCATCATCATTAGCCATCAGGGAAATTCAAATCAAAACCACATGGAGATACCACCTTACACTAGTTACAATGGCCAAAATTAACAGGACAGGAACAAGAAGTATTGGAGAGGATGTGGAGAAAAAGAAACTCTCTTACACTGTTGGTGGGAATGCAAGTTGGTGCAGCCATTTTGGAAAACAGTGTGGCGATTCCTCAAAAAGTTAAAAATAGAGCTACCCTATGACCCTGCAATTGAACTACTGGGTATTTACCCCAAAGATACAGATGTAGTGAAAAGAAGGACCATATGTACCCCAATGTTCATAGCAGCAATGGCCACAATCGCCAAACTGTGGAAAGAGCCTAGATGCTCTTCAACAGACGAATGGATAAAGAAGATGTGGTCCATATATACAATAGAATACTACGCCTCCATCAGAAAGGATGAATATCCAACTTTTGTAGCAACATGGATGAGACTAAAGGAGATTATGCTGAGTGAAATAAGCGAAGCAGAGAAAGTCCATTATCATATGGTTCCACTTACTTGTGGAGCATAGAGAGTAACATGGAGGATATTAAAAGAAGGAAAGGAATTGGGATAAATCAGAGAGGGAGATGAAGCAGGAGAGACTTTGTACTCTGAGAAACGAACTGAGGGTTTTGGAAGGTAGGGTGGGGAGGGTTGGGTGAGCCTGGTAGTGGGTATTAAGGAGGGCACATATTTCATGAAGCACTGGGTGTGGTGCACAAACAATCTTGGAACACTGAAAAAATAAAATAAATTATTTTTTTAAAAAGTTACCTGGGAAGAGGGTGGAAATGGTGAGGCGTGGGAGGGAAGGATCACGGTGAGTAACAAGGAAAATTTTGTGGGTGGTGGAAATATTTATTAACTTGATTGTGACAATGGCCTCAGGTTATAGTATTTTATAATATAATTCAAAGTATACCCTTTAAATATACAGTTCATTTTATGTCAATTATACCTCAAGAAATCTGTTAAAAATATTCCATTTCTTGACTGAGCCTTTCTCTTCCTTTAGCAAAAAACAGATTAGCTCTGTTTAGAAAGCATTAAAGGCTTTCACCTTGAAGCCCAAAGAGAGTTTGAAAGACTATTTAAAAAAGAATAATGTTTGCCTACTGTGATTCAGTGTTATTAAATGCTCTGTGCATGAACCACTTTCAGCAACCTCATGTATCAGCAGGTGGGACATATTCACCGCATACTTTGGGAAACAAGGGGCCAAGAAAAATCTTGTAAGAGTGTAGCAAGTATTGTAAGTTAACTTCATGTAACAAATATTCAATTGAAACTGGAATCCTACAGCCTCCCTAATGTTGGAACAACAGGGACTCAAGACAACCCTGCTTAAGTGAGGTACACAGGTTCCCCTTTGAGATTCCTCTTTGGCTGTTGAGTGACTGTGGCTTTCTAGAGTATCTTCATATCCCCAAATTCTGAATATTTTAACAGCCAATTGCTGTTCTGGTCTCTTTCTCCAAATAAGGCAGTTGCAATGCCTGATTTCAATAAAAGATCTACAGTAGGCAGGAAAAATGTGAAAGTATGAATCTCCAGAAGTGATGGTTAAGTGAAATAGCCATACCTCTCTCATTCACCTGTCTTGGGGCTGGGGGAGAAAGTGGACCTTTTCATGAGATCCTACAGAAAAGGCAAGAATATGAGGAAGTGGAGAGGGCTCCTGATGCGGATAGTTCAGATTCAATTAAAAAATCATGAAGGAAATGAGGGGTGGAACTTAGAAAAGAAAGGGGAAAAAGAAGTTGACTTGATGTGGATACTTTTTTGAGATCGCTTGTCTCCATGATTTTTGCATGAAGACTATAAGATTGAGAGGCATCCTTATAGTTGATTTAAGGATGTATTCATGCCAGGTTTGTTTATAGGTCTGTGCTGAAAACCCACCCTCTCCCCAATGTCACCCCTTCCTTTAACTCACCAAAGTATCATAGGCCCCTAATTCCTTAATCAGCATTTAGTTTTTGGGTCTATGAAGATGCGCATCCCCTCTGGATGTGATAGAGCTTTCAGCTGTCATCACTGGAGTGGAAGGAGGTCCTTCTCTCTCTTCTCATGTCCTGCTTCATTTCTATCAGCCCTAGCCTCTAGGGTTGAGAGTTTACAAGTATTTTTGATTCTAGAACACCACTTGGGTCACATTTAGTAGCTAGTGGAGTCAATATGATGTCAAAAGTCACAACTCCAATGAGCAGTCTTCTCTGCCTGTGCAGAATTTGTAAGCTTGGCCTGATTCTCTTTAGAGCTTCACATCCTGAGATTAGTCTATGTCAGGAGGCCACTAGGAATGTAGGAAGATCCAAAGGTCTGGGTCAGTTGTTCTGCCTTAGCTTCACCAGGTGACCATGATCCTGCTTGTAGTTTCTCACCTGTAACTCTGTCCTTCCAACCCCTGTATTTGAAACTTTTCGAAGTCAACTCTGAACACACACACACACACACACACACACACACACACACACACACACACACACGGTTGAACACCCTCTCAGCAAGTCCCAGGACAAGGGGCAAGTTACTGACCTTTATTGTGGTTTAGTTTCCTCACCTGTAACATTGAGATACTGAGACGTGTATCTAATGGGATTATCATGAGGACTAAATTAGTTTACATCTCTTGAAGGGCATCTCAGCTCCTTCCACAGTTGGGCTCTTATGGACATTGCTGCTATGAACATTGGAGTGCATGTGCCTCTTCTTTTCACTACCTCTGTATCTTTGGGGTAAATACCCGGTAGTGCTATTGCTGGGTCATAGGGTAGCTCTATTTTTAACTTTTTGAGAAACCTCCATACTAGTTTTGGAAGTGGCTGTACCAACTTGTATTCACACCAGCAATCTAAGTGGATTCCCCTTAAGGAAGGGAAAAATGAAGGAGGGGGAGTCAGAGGGGGAGATGAACCATGAAAGACTAGACTTCTGGAAACAAACTGAGGGTTTCTGAGGGCTAGGGTTGGGGGGATGGATTACATGGTGAAGGGCATAAAAGAGGGTATGTATTGCAATGAACACTGGGTGTAATACGCAAATAATGAATCATGGAACACTACATCAAAAACTAATGAAATACTGTATGATGACTAACATAGCATTAAAAAAGAAAAAGAAACAAAAACAGACCACAAATATAGAGAATAAACGTGGTTACCAGAGAATGGCCAGGCAGGGGAGGGGGGGGAGGGGAGGCTGAAGGATGGTAAAAATGGTTGAAGAGCAGTGGGAGATACCGGCTTCAGTTATAGAATAAATAAGTCACCAGGATAAAAGGTACAGTGGGGATAAAGGGTATGTAGTCTGTGATTCTGTAACAGTGTTATATGATAACAGATGGTAGTTACATTTCTGGTGACCATACCATAAAGTATAGATCTGTCAAATCATCTCTTTCCTTACCCCTGAAACTAATATTAATATTCTGTGTCGAAGATACTTCAAAAAAGAAAATAAAATTGTAGAAATAATAATAATAATAAAATAAATACATTAGTTTAAATCTCAAAGGTGATTAGATCAGTCCCTAACATAAAGAAAGAACTCAGTAAACTTTTTTTAAAAAAATATGTTAGGGTCGTGTGACCTTGTCTCTGCCAAGAGAGTCTGTAGTGCACATCCACGCAGGAGGGACTGCGATCCCGCGGTCTCACAGGTCACGCGGAAGTCTCCATAGAAGATATACAAATGGCTAACAGACAGATGAAAAAATGTTCAGCGTCACTAGCTATCAGGGAAATTCAAATCAAAACCATACTGAGATACCACTTTACACCAGTCAGAATGGCCAAAATTAACAAGTCAGGAAACAACAAGTGTTGGAGAGACTGCAGAGAAAGGGGAACTCTCTTACACTGTTGGTGGGAATGCAAGCTGGTGCAGCCGCTTTGGAAAACAGTGTGGAGATTCCTGAAAAAATTAAAAATAGAGCTATCTATGATCCTGCAATTGCACTACTGGGTATTTACCCCAAAGATACAGATGTAGTGAAAAGAAGGGCCATATGTACCCCCATGTTCATAGCAGCAATGGCCACAATCGCCAAACTGTGGAAAGAGCCTAGATGCTCTTCAACAGATGAATGGATAAAGAAGATGTGGTCCATATATACAATAGAATACTACGCCTCCATCAGAAAGGATGAATATCCAACTTTTGTAGCAACATGGACTGGATTGGAAGAGATTATGTTGAGTGAAATAAGCCAAGTAGAGAAAGTCAAGTATCACATGGTTTCATTTACATGTGGTGCATAAGGGGTAATATAGAGGACAGTAGAAGAAGGAAAGGAAATGGGAAGTAGGGTAATTCGGAGAGAGAAATGAAACATGAGAGACTTTGGACTCAGAAACAAATTGAGGGTCTTGGAGGGAAGGGGGTTGGGGGATGGGAGAGCCTGGTGGTGGGTACTGAGGGCACGTATTGCATGGAGCACTGGGTGTGCTCTCAGTAAACAATGAATGTTGGAACAGTGAAAAAATACAATTAAATGTTTTAAAAAAGAAGATATGGTCCATATATACAATGGAATATTACACCTGCATCAGAAAGGATGAATTCCCAACTTTTGTAGCAACATGGATGGAATTAGAGGAGATTATGTTGAGTGAAATAAGTCAAGCAGAGAAAGTCAAAAAGCATATGGTTTCACTTATTTGTGGAGCATAAGGAGTAACATGGAGGACAGTGGGAGAAGGAAAGGAAATGTGAACTGGAGTAAATCTGAGAGCGAGATGAAGCATGAGAGTCTTTGGACTCTGAGAAACAAAGTGAAGGTTTTGGAAGGGAGGGAGGTTAGGGGTTGGGTGAGCCTGATGTTGGGTATTGAGGACACGAATTGCACAGAGCCCTGGGTGTGTGGCATAAACAATGAATCTTGGAACACTGAAAAAATAAAATAAATTATTACTTAAAAAACAAAAGTAAAAAAAATTAACATCAAAAATATGTTAGGGACTGTTCCTTTTGGCTTTTTCAATTCCCTTCTCTGTCATTCTGATGACACATTTTTTGTGTCATTTTCTTAGTCATTATCTGCTTAGGCATCTCTTTCCTCCATGAGGCTATAATTTCCTTGAGGACAAAAGCTGTGTCATGTCTGTTCTTTTAATCCGTAGCATTGAGCAGTTTCTGACACACAGGCATACAGTGAAGGTGAGATCAATAAGTAAGTCACTGGATGAAAAGTTTAATATCTGAACAAACTAAGCATAACCTTTTTTTGCTATGGGGAAAAAAAGAATGAGAGAAAATACACCAGATTGCTAAGAGTACTTAGCCTTGGAGGGTGAAATGATGGGTAACATGTATTTTCTTCTCTCTTCTTTTCTATTTTTTCCTTATAATAGGGTGTGGATAGGGGCAGAAGGGTTACAAAGCAGTGCATGCAGGGGACTGAGCTCTGCTCTAACCAGAGAGCTTCAGGGATTACATTCATAATGATGATATGAACTATAGTCACAAATGAACTTGGAAACTTTGGCCTCTTAACATAACAGAAATTTATTTCTCGCTCTCATGTTGAGGGTGTGTGTCTGTATGTATCCATGAAGTCATTCAGGGACCTAGCCCATGGAGGCTCCTCCATCTACACATGGTTGCTGGGTCACCCTGATGTCTACACAATCTTGCTGGTGGACTGGGGAAGAAAGGGCTTGAGTAGGTTCATATGGGAGGTGTACCTCACTTCTGCCCATATTCCCTTTGTCCAACTTGAATAACATTGCCCCAGTTGGCAAGAAGGTTGGAAAAGGTAGTCTAGCCATATGTCTCAACAGAAAGCAAATGGATTTACCTAGCCTGTTCATTCAATCAACTGGCCTCCCCTGCTCTTCTCTCTCCCTTTCCATTTATCTTCCACATGGCTGCCAACGTGACTTTTCTCAGATAAAAATTTGACTTGTCACTTGCCTTGCTTAGCTCTTGTTCATCAACTAAATAAAGTTCAAATCTCTGTAGGCTGAATCTCTCAGTCCATAAACTCAAAGGCACAAGTAATATTTCTGTTTGTGACAGGATTTAATTTCAGTGTTGAGCTCCCATCTTGCCAGGTAGTAGAGTTTTCTCCCATTTATCCCGGGTAGGGTCTGAATTCTTGGGGTATCACAGTAGAAAGCCTAGAGTGGGCGTTAAATCCTCAGTAGTTACCTCAGAGTGGTTTTCTGAAAGAAACCAATGCATTTCTTGCCATCAGAACACTGAAGGAAACCATCTTGAGAATCTCATTCAAATTGTCAGTGAAAGGAAGCAAACCAAACCCAGTGTACTGAAAAACAAACAAGCAAACAAACGAAATAGAATAAGAAAATGAGTCACTGGGAATGGGGGTGGAGGAGCCATTAAAAAGGAATTTTTCATGGCAGAAGCAGAAATATCTTGTGTACTTATCTTCATAAAAGAATAGAAAAGCAACTTAAAAAAAGAAGTCTAGTGTATTAGCCAGCTAGTTACTATATGGTGCAAATGAGTGGCAGCATGTGTTTTAATGCTTTTTATTGGTATTTTAATTGATCTCTAAGTACCATATTTACATCTTATACAGTTCCACTGAAACCAAAGTGCAGCTTTCACTTTAATATTTCCTGGCATGCAAAATAACTCTGTCAAACAATATAGAGATATATCTGTTTTTGCTGAATTATACTCAAATGTATGAAGAAAGGGGGTGTGTCCAGAAATAGAAATGACAAAACATTACATATAGAAGGATCTTTCATCTTATGTATAAAGAGACTGTGTGAGCCTGGTGGTGGGTGTTGAGGGCATGAATTGCATGGAGCACTGGGTGTGGGGCATAAACAATGAATCTTGGATCACAGAAAAAATAAATTATTAAAAAAATAATGAAGAGACTGGGGTATTTAGAAACAGTGGCTCACCCAACATCCTGTAGTGACAAACTGGGGCCTGGATCCAGACATACACCCTTATTGTCAGCTGGAACAATCTGGGTGGTGGAGAAAATTGGCACATTTCACTCAGAGTTCCAGAAGGTAGAGTCCCCGAGAGCTGCTGGGAAATATATGGCAAAGCATGAAGCAACAGTCAGCAGCCATAGTTTTCCTTGTATTCTTAATACCTTCTACCTTCTTCTACATAGAATCAGAACTCACTTCTTTGGCTCTGAATCTCCCTCTGGTTAATGTGATTTCTTACCCACGCTTACCAGTCACCACTCGCATTTCCCTTCCTCTGTTTACCGCACCCCCATCTGGAGCATCATCTCTCCCCAGTGCATGAGGTCTTGGGGGAGGATCCTTTTAGCGCCTATTGTTCCTTGGTCGAGGAGAGCCCATGTGATATATAAGCCAGTGAGAGTCCTTCTCGTGGACATTCAGATCTTAATCAGAGTGACACAAAGATGAAAAAACACGAGCCAGTTCATCCAGTGATAGACCAGACTGTCCACTGCCTGCTCCCAAGATACTCAGTGCTTCCCTAGCCCCCATCTTTCTGAAAGCTGATGCTTTTAGCTTTTCCTTTAGTTTGCTGTGTCATATCAGATCTATCCAATAAATTTCTTTCTCTGCCTAAGTTTGTTAATTTGGTTTGGGTTGCTTGTAAATAACTTGAATTGATCAAACATTCAGTGGGTGGTCCTACTGATCCAACTCCACTTAACTGACTTAAGCAAATGGGCAGCATGCTGATGACTAATATCCAGTATGCCTCGGTCTAGTAAATCCATGCACTCCATTTGAGTTTTGTACTTAACAAACATTGTAGTGTTTGTTCCCAAACCTATTCATACCATGCAGTTTCATAACGTAATTAAATATTAACTAATGAATACTTGCTTCAGCAGCACATATACTAAAATTGGAATGTTACAGGGATTAGCATGGCTCCTGGATGACTCACAAATTCATGAAGCATTCCATCTTTTTCCAAAAACTGTAATATACTAGGAATATCAAAGACGTAAAATATCTGTACTCTGGAAACTATTAAACACTGATGAAAGAAATTGAAGATGACACAAAGAAATGGAAAAATATTCCATGTTCATGGATTAGAAGAACAGATATTGATTAAATGTCTATATTATTCAAAGCAATCTACACATTAAAGGCAATCCTTATCAAAATAGCAACAGCATTTTTTACAGAACTAGAATAAACTATCCTAAAATTTGTATGGAACCACAAAAGACCATGAATAGCCAAAGAAACTTTAATAAAGAAAAGCAAAGCTGAAGGCATTACAATTCCAGATGTCAAGTTATATTACAAAGCTGTAGTAATCAAAACAGTATGTGACTGGCTGGAAAATAGACACATAGATCAATGGAACAGAATAGAAAACCCAGAAATGAACCCACAACTATATGGTCAATTAATCTTTTTTCTTTTTAAAGATTTTATTTATTTGACAGAGAGAAACACAGTGAGAGAGGGAACACAAGCAGGGAGAGTGAGAGAGGGAGAAGCAGGCTTCCCGCCGAGCAGAGAGCCCGATGTGGGACTCAATCCCGGGTCTCCGGGATCATGACCTGAGCCAAAGGCAGTCGCTTAACCAACTGAGCCACCCAGGTGCCCCTGGTCAATTAATCTTAAACAGAGCAGGGAACAATAGCCAATGGAAGAAGGACTCTTCAACAAATGATGTTGGGAAAACTGGACAGCTACATGCAAAATAACGAAACTGGATCATTTTCTTACACCACACACAAAAATAAATTCAAAACATATTAAAGACCTAAATGTGAGACAGGAAACCATTAAAATACTAGAAGAGAGCACAGGTAATACTTTCTCTAACATTAGCCATTACAACATTTTTCCAGATAATGTCTCATGAGATAAGGGAAACAAAATCAAAAACAACCTATTGGGACTACATCAGAATAAAAAGTTCCTGCACAGTGAAGAAAACAATCAACAAAACTAAAATGCAGTCTACAGAATGGAAAATATACTTGCAAAGGCCATATCCAATAGAAGGTTAGTATCCAGAATCTGTAAAGAACTTAAAAATCTCAACCCCCAAAAAACAAATAATCCCGTTAAAAAAATGGACAGAAGATGTGAATGGACATTTCTACAAAGAACATCCAGATGGCCAACAAACATATGAAAAGATGCTCAAGATTTTTCCTAATCTGAAGGATTATTTATAATCCTAAAAATTATTCAAATTATGGAAATAAATGGAAATCAAAACTACAATGAGATATCACCTCATACTGGTCAGAATGGCTAAAATTATCAACACAGGAAATGATAGTTGTTGGTGAGGCTGGGGAGAAAAGAGAACCCTCTTACCCTGTTGGTGGGAATGCAAACTGGTGCGACCACTTTAGAGAATAGTGTGGAGGTTCTTCAAAAAGTTAAAAATAGAACTACCCTATAACCCAGCAACTGCACTACTAAGTATTTACCCAAAGTATACAAAAATACTAATTCAAAGGCATACATGTACCCCAATGTTTGTAGCAGCATTATCAACAACAGCCAAATTATGGGAAGAGCTAAGGTGTCCATGAACTGTTGAACAAAATCTTGTCATCTGCAATGATGTGGATAGAGCTAGAGTATTATGCTAAGCAAATTAAGTCAGTCGGAGAAAGACAAATATCATATGATTTCACTCAGATGTAAAATTTAAGAAGTAAAACAAGTGATCATGGGAGGGGGAGAAGAGAGGCAAACTAAGAAACAGACTCTTAAGTATAGAAAACAAACTGATGGTTACCAGAGATGGGTGGGGAAATGGGTTAAATAAGTGATAGGGATGAAGGAGTGCACTTGATATGAGCACCAGGGGCTCTATTTAAGTGTTGGAATCACTTAAATTGTCCACCTGAAACTAATATTACACTGTATGTTAACTAAGTGGAATTTAAATAAAAACTAAAGTGTATGTGTATATGTATATTTAAAAAAACTGGATCATATATATATTATATATTATATATATGCATATATAAATTATGAACTATAAAGGCAAAAACAGTGTTTATTCCTGTGGAAAAAAAGTTGACTTCTTTGGACTCTTGATAAAGGGAAGCAACTAGAAAATGTGGTGAATAAATTAGGTGTGGGAGAGACAATCAGAAAATGGTACAGAATTATAAAACTGTAGAAGATTTTATAAGTTACATTTCTTCTCAAAGTTTTTAAAGTTCTTGTGTCCCTTTAAACAAATCAAAACTGAAAAGCTTGGAATTCCTAACAGGTGACTGTAATCAGCAAACTCAAAAACCAAAGAAAAGGTTTTGGCCTGTGAAAAATTGGGAAATAAGTGAATATTTATGTGTGCTAAAATATTTAAAGTATATATCATTCATTATGATTTCTTGGTTTAACTCTATTTTTTGAACTTAGTTAAGCAATCAAACTGAATAGGAGGTCTTTATATACAGAAATGCAGTAATTCCCAGTACTCATGTACTACTTTTGTATCTGTTCAAGTGTTCATCCTCAGTGGTACTGGCCTGTCTTACATTTAGGAACCCTTCCCATAACTCTTTGCTTATGAAAAGATAACAGCTGCAGAATATCTGAGAAACTGCGATTGTCCGTGAGCTCATTCTGCAGCACAGTAGTTTGGTCCAAATGATTTTATCCATGTATTTATTCCTTTGTGGACATAGTTTTAATACAAAAGGGAATTATTATACCAAGACAATGTGAAATAAATTATCAGGTCATTTTAGAAATATTATCCACTCAAAAAGATATGGAGCTCATTATTCAGGAGTGAAGGAAATGGAAATTAATTACTCTGAGAACCCTGAAAAAAATCAGTTAACTCATTTTCAAGCCTTTTAACTCTGAATACTGATGATAGGGCCATGCTGTTTCTGATCTGCCTTCTCCTCTGTCACCCAGGTTCCCACATATCTACCTTAGTTATCTATCATAAATGAAGCAAGAAAGCTCCATTTTACAGTCTGTGACCAGACTAGCAAGATCGTTCCTTGAATTATCCCAGAAATAAAGCTGTCTTTTTCACTAAAGTAAATGTGAGCATGAAGGGTAGTGGTCAATTAGGACAAAAAAGTAGGATCGACTGATGCACTTCTTACTGACTGATCTGAACCCCATAGGATTGATGGTGTTTTGGTAGAATTGGCAAGATTGGACGATGTTTTCATGTTGGGTTGTCAAGGACTAAGAGAGTTTCTCATACACCTATTCTAGGCACTATGTTGGCCTCCAGCAGGGTCAACACTTCTCTCTGATCTTTCCCTCTCCACCTCCCCTTTCCTTCTCCTCTTCTTCTCCTTCCTCCTTTTCCCTCTTCCTCCTCTTCTGCCTCCTCCTGGTCCTCATCCCATGAGGATGATTGCCATGTTACATTTCACTCCCTTCTCAAAGGAAGGAAAGACATGACTCAGGCAGATGTCAGAGTTGAGCTGGGAGAGTGTCTGTTTCTTTGTTGGGTTTTATTTCCTGGGAGTTTCCAGAAATCTAGATCAGACAAGAATTATAAAATCAAATACCACAGAGCTGGGTAATTAATACATGCAGTGAGGTAGACAAACCAGGTCCGGGGGCCCTGGGTACATGTGGGAGTCCATGACTCATCGAAAGGGCAACCACAAGGCAGCTCTAGCCTCCTGGAGGGAAGTGGGCCCAGTTAGCCACATGGACCAGCTTTTTAAGAATGCCAGAAATCTAATTATTTCATGTAAAAAAACCCTCTTGATTTTAAAATTATTTATAATCTTAAATGCTGGAGAAGCCAAATAAAATGTATTTTGGAGCCACCTACAGCTTTTAGGCTACCAGTGAGTGACCCCCAACTTCCCCAGGGTTCTGCTTCCTTGCCAGTGGATGTGCTCCCAAGCAGCCAACTCTGCATGGAAATGCTAAAATTTAGGAGTAGGGTCTTGAGTCTTGGAGAAAAAAGTGAAGCTTCAGCCTGCTTAGTTCTAGACTTGAACATATCTAGGCTCACTGAAAAGAATCCTGCCTGTGACCTGGCCTAGCACCATCAAGTTTAAGATTAGGACCTGGGGCCCAAATCTAAGCATAATTGAAAGTATCATTTTCCAGGATAATGTTCTCATTCTCTTAATAAATTTCTCCCATGGTTCTCAGGCACAGTGATGTGACAAGATTCAGTGCACAATGTCATGTCCTGGCCATCTTTCTTTGTTTTAATTGTCCGTGGGTAATCCTGTTATACTGCCCCCTCCAAAAGTTTCCTTTGTATGTGTTTGAATGAGGGGAGTGGGTAGCAAATGAGGTTCAGTATATCATGATAATCTATATGAATCAAATGAACTATATTGCCCATTTCATTGACTGTGCAGAGACACCAAATGTATTGGAAAACCCCACTGTTTCTATTAAAGTTGCAGCAATTTTATTTATGAAAATATGTATTTAAGGATCAAGAATTCCTGCAACTAATTAGAATTCAATAGGGCTGCTTGTTTATTATAGAGAAATCAAAATATATTACATAGCTTTTGTTTACAAAGACTTCTTCATGTAATTAAAGAATATCATATTTTGGCATCCAGTTTTCCTTATTATCTCAGTACTTGGTTAATAAGTTTTTAATTGAAAATCATCTCAGTAAATGAAACTGTAGTGGGTTAACTGAACCTACCAAATATTCTGAAATTCATCATTAATAGTGTGAGTACTCAGAGGCTCTATTGTGTTACTTATTGAGCACTTATCATGTGGACTTTATATACTAATAAGGAGAAGAGATGAATTGATCCATTTCTTCTGGAAAGTACCCAAAAACCCACCATCAGGAAGAATCATTGGTCAATCTGAGTTACATTTACAAAATAAGTGTAGTCAAGCTCCCACTACTCTCTGGACCTGTTCCCCCTGCCGTGGAATGGAGGAAGTTAGACAGGTTCTTCTGTAAAGGACTCTTTGAGCCGTGAGGTGGTGAAGAAGGCCCAACTCTGGCCCCCGGGACTGGGTTTGAGTCCTTGCTCAATCCCTGAGTGACCTTGAGTAAATCCTCTTGAGACACCAATTTTTTTCTTCTGCTAAATGGGAGTAACAATATTAACCAATTTCATAGTGATTATAGGGATTAAATGGGGTAACATGTGTGCTTGGAGCTACACTTGTTATGTAATAAGCACTGAAAAAGGTAATTGATAATATTCCAGCCCTATAGTTAAGTACAGTTCTTACCAAGGAGGCCATTGGCCCACTGAGAAGGAGCCGTAGCTTCTCATCCCATCTCTAGTTAAGCCAGCTGTGACCATGAGTAGGTGGGTCTTAGGAGCTCTTTGATTTTATACCTGTAATGAAGAGGATGGGCTGGCATTGTTGGTTCTCAACCACAACTAATTTTTAATTTTTTAGAGGGGAGATATGAATGCTCCTGGGGATGCCAAAGTATTCTATTTAGGTCAAATAGCCTGGCCCCTATGATGTGGGCTAAAATGAACTGTTGTATTATATTGTCCAGGATGGAGTATTTTAGTCAATTACAGACAATATAACACTTCTTGTACTTCTGTGAAAGGACACATTCCCCTAGACAGGAAGAGCATGGCTGAAATATTTGAGCCTCTTTCCTGCTCCCTTCCACCTTCTCCTCTCCTCCTCCCACCACGAGTTGGGTTAGTTGGAGAGAAGGGCCTGGGCCTGGGGCTCAGCTTTCTCTCTGTGGGAGCAACCTCATCTCTGTACCCATGTGCTGAGTATCCTAACAGGGGACCTGCAGCTGTCCCCCTCTGCCCTGGCAAGTTAGGAGGGTTTCATTCAGAGAGAAAAGTATTGGTGGCCACAGATCCACATTATGTCCTACTCTATTTCATCATGAAAACCTGGCAATTTGATCTTTAGCTATCTCATTTCCAGTGATATGTTTCTCAATGAGATCTCATTCCAGGGGGGAAGTGAGCTTATAGTTTATGCGACCCCCAAAGTCCCAGTATCATGGGGTCTGTTTGAATTACTTAGAAGGAAAAGGCTCAAGATTGGTATGGATTGTTGATACTGTAGTTAAATTCTCCAGCCAGAACTGACCACAAGGATCCAACATTTTCAAGGACCTGTAAACAGATTTTACTGGCTAAAAGGTGTGAGACTCTAGCTGCCCAACCATTGCCTTCTGAGTCAGCTCTCCATGGTTGAAGACCTTTTCCTTGAAATGTGACTGTCTTCACAGTTCCACCCTGCCTTAGCTAAAGGGTTTTCTGTTCCAGCTCTGAAATCCTCAGGAACTATTCGTCTTGTTCTTATTTAAACATTCTAGCCCAGAAATAACTTGCAGGATGAAACGGGGTCTTATGTCAGCTCTGCCTTGGCTCTTTTGCAAGGACACCTGTATTTTTCAATGTGTTCTTTTTCAGTGGTCCCTATACAGCGCTATCAGGAAAAAGTTCTCTCCTCCTTGACTTCACATGAGCTGTTTGAACTTCCCCAAAATGTTCCAGCAGCTGAAGTGATTGCACACATCATGGCCAGAGAAACTCTATCTTGCATCCTTCCACCCCTCCTCTTCCTGCTGGTCCTTATAATTGAACCACAAAAGATTTGGAATTCCCTAATAGGGAACATATTAAGCTATCTAGACAATAAATGTAAAACCAGTGTTTGTTTCCCTATAAGGAAAATTAATGTCCAGCTTCCCCTGACATAAAATAACCATATATGCCTACTATATTATATATATGAAATATATATTACATAATATATAATAACCATATATGTATAATAGGCATGTAATAAATATGTATTATATATGTGTTTTATATTCAATAACCATCCATGTCTGATAACCAGTGTGATGCATTTATGTGGGATAGTGCACTGGATTTTAGAATTGAGATTCCTTCTGATTCATGTACCTGATAGTAGTGAAGATATATACCTCAGAAACTACAGCTGATGGGTTCTGTCAGCAATCCATTATTTCCATAAATGATTTCTTTTCCAGGTTGTAAGGGGAACTGATAAGCCATTTCCTGTAATCACCACGGCACTTCAGGTGGAGCTGGGACAGCTTCCATATTGATCCTCTCTCTTCAATTCCAGCCCTCTCTTCAGCCCTAGGCAAGGCAGAATTTCCTTCTAAACACCTCACAACACTGCAGATCATTCTGGTGAGGTCTGAAGAAGTGCAGTTCTTCCCCTGGATTTTATTTTTCATAATACTCAGGCTTTTGCTTTTAGTTATGGAAAAGAATGATTATTAAATATGGAGAGTTGGAGGAACAGGTGTCTGCCTCCAATATTGTTGTGTTTTAAAAGAAGGAGCTCACAATTTACTTTTCAGAGGATTGTACACTCCTGAGAATACCAGCTAAAGATGCAGAGGAGACAAAGAGGAATACTGAGTACCAAAATATCTCACCTGAGTTGTTTTATATTTAGATAGTATTCTAACATTCTAAAATATTAAAAAATAATAAATCACTGCAGATTAATCGTAATGCTAAAATAGTTTCTCCCCTTGAAATTGGATTTCTATTGCCTTTTAAGGGTATTTATTACCATGTGTGCAGCTGAGCACAATGCTGCCAGAAAAATCTTTGTTCAGATGGAATCAGTGTCTAACCCAACGGCTTCCGAGGTACAGAGGGAAAAGGGAAATCCCTATCATCTGTAGGTGCTCTCAAGTGACATAGTTATAGGAACCCAGGGACCTAGAGTATAAATGTCTGGGTTATTTTTACTGACAAAAACAATGAATATTTACAAAGTATCATACAACAAATACTGATGTGCTCCCCATTCAAAATGAACAATATTTTACAATAGTTACTTCAAGAACTTTTCTATTTAAAGAAATAAACATACACATTACAGAGAAAGTTGACAGCCCTTCTGCTCTCCTCTTCCAACATGTTTACCTCTCTTCAAACCCAGAAGCAACTCTTATTGTAAATACAGAGTATGTCTAATCTATGTTTTTAAACTTTACTGTGAGCATTTATGTCTACGTATATCCATAAGTGCTGTAGAGCATTACCATGCTCACCATTTTTAATTTAAATAAATGGTATAAAAATGTAACTTGCTTTTTCTCATGCAACAGTTTTTAACATCTGTTCATATTGATGTATGAAGATATCCGTCATTTATTTTAGCTGTTGCGCACCATTCTGTAGTTATCAATATATTACAATTTATTAATCCCTGTTCTCTTACAGATGAATGTTTGAGTTGTTTCCATTTTTTTGTTATTTAAAACAATGTTGCAAAGAACATTCTTTGGCATGTCTCCCTGCTCCACAAGTATACAAATTTTACTAAGATATAAACCCAGAAGTGGGACAGGGGGTGTTAGACTATGGGCATTTCAAACTATGCTTCATATCACCAAAGCACTTCCCAAGGTGATGACACCAGTTGGCACATCAGTGATGATGAGTTCTCTTTCCCCACCTGAACTTGATATTGGAAAATTTCTTAAATTTTGCCAGCTTTATGGTTATAGAATGGTTCATCTGGTTTTATGATCATCTCTGATCATTCCTTTGAATACTAGTAAGGTAGAGCAGCTCTTCATATGCTTCTTAGCCACTTGGATTTCTTTAAGAATTTCTGCTTTTATCTTCTGCCTAAATTATATATGGTTGTTTGTCTTTTTTTAAATTGATTTGTAGTAGTTCTTTACCTAGGTTGCTTACTAATCCTTTTTTTTTTTTTTTTTACATTTATCTTATCTCAAACCAACACTGCGCCTCAACAATTAACAATTAAAAAAGGTTGGAGATTCACACACTCAGGAGCTTTCTGGACCATGAAATGTAATCTAAAGAATTTATAGAATAGTGATTTTGAGAGACCTCTTGGTCTGGGCCTGGGGTGCTCAGGAGGATTGATAAGATGATGGGGCAAAGAGTAGAACCTCGAGTTTTGATGCTAAGGCTTTGAGAGACAATTCCGTCTTGATCTCAAGAGTATGCAGTTATGCTCTAAGTAGAAGAGGTTTCTCAGAATATGATTAGAATTTTAATGCTGTCACCACTCCAAGCATTCCTAAGCCATGCTCTGAGAATTGCTCAAGCTTTGTTAACAGAGGCTGATAAACTCTTGTCAACATTTATGTTGGTAACATTTCCTTTAGAGGAAGGTGGGTACTCAAAGACAAATAACAATGATTATTGTAAGTTCTATTCCACCTGAAATTTACTGCTGGAGAGTGAGAGTGTGGGATTTTCCTAAGCAAAGCCATCATCAGAATTGTTGGACTTCTTATCAGAAGTGTCACTTATGAAAGTTACATCACTAGAACATTTCCATGGTCTTTCTACTTAAAATTATAGAAAAACAACTCAACAAAACTTAGATTTAATAAGTATCTATGAAGGCAATTGACAGAAGCCACCCACACTCCTCACTGGAGGAGGAGAGGATCATCTGAGGCAAAGGTGAGAAGAAGAAGACCAAGGGAACTCACTATTAGGAACTGCTCTGCCACCGTGGATGAGTTTGGGGAAGTTAAGAATAATGTGACCCCATTAAAAGAAAAACTCAGAATGTCTGGAATCTCCTTAATGTGGTGGAGCCCTCCAAAGACTCTGGACAGCAGTAAGGAGGCCAGACACAGACACATGGAATACAGGGCATGAAAACTGGGCAAAACCATAAAAACAGAGAGAGAGAGCAGGGTGACTCCTGGTTCTACATCCTCTTGAAAAACAGAGAAGAAGCAGTTCGTAAGTAAATTGGTTCTTCTAGACCAACCCACAACCGTAAATCTTCCCCTGTTCCCAGCTAGCTGGGGGAATCACAGCACTAATCATGGAAACTTATACCAGCTGGGCCTCTAACTTAAGCATTGCAGGAATATACCAACATGGTCTAGGTATATGACGAGAACCCACACAACCTACATACCTGTTTTAGATTGAGTATGAGGCCTAATTCAATCTCTCATGCTCGGTAATGGATAAACAATGCAGAATCTATAAAAACATTCTGAAAAAAATATAAATACCATTGTAATCAACAAGTAGAGAAAATGCATCCTTTTGAAAAAGAAATACTACATTAAAAAAATAAAGTTCAGATAATGTCTGCTTTGTGCTCACAATAAAATTGTTTAAGTGATTATACCACTAAAACTTTTAACTAAATGATTGTTAATAAAGAGTAGGATCACAACTGTGGAAAACTGAATTGGTTAAGTAAAGGAAAACACTGAATCATGCTCCCAGGTTGAAAAGACAGATGAAAATGAGGGAGAAACACATGAAATTGAAATAAAAGTTAGACACTGTAGGAAAATACTTTCATGGACTGAAGATCTGAATCTTCAGGTCAAAGGTGTTTGTCATGTAACAAGAAAAATCAGTAAAATGAGATCGGCACTAATGCATATCTTGGTTACATAACTGAATTTCAAAAGTAAAGACAGTTTCCTATAAAGAGGCAAAAGCTTGGGTGCTATGGTGAGCAGAGAAGGATTACTTAGGGAAAATAATCAGTTTTCCCTCAGAGCTCTTCTATACAACATTAAGAGTCAAGTAATAAGAAAAAATAAAATGTTTAAGAGAAGGTAATAAATCAAATTATTAATAAAAAAACAAGCTTCTGAAGGCAAAAGTTGTCAGGACCAAATCAATCAAAGCAAAGAATAATTAAGTTGTTTAACCAAAAGTTAATGAGGAAGATTAATGCCATTTTAGTATAGAATTTTTCATAAAAATTTAATAATTCTTGAAAAGAAAAATGTAAAATACTATAGAAATAATAATAGTATATGTTTGTCTCAAAAGTCCAAGAATATACATGGCATAGAAGAAAGACATTGGGGTGGTTAAAAAATATATGAATTTCTACATTTGTATGAGGGGATACATGGTTTCCTTCATAACATTGACAGTATGGTTTCATTCATAATATTGACAGCCACACTTTTTTTAAATTTATTGATTTAAACTAGGAACTAGTTTAAAAACTAGGAAGACCTAAGCCAAAATGTATGCCATTCATGCAAATAAATCAATGTGAGGCATTGTATCAAAAATAGAAGGGATAAAAACCATATGATCATTTCAGTAGATGCAAAAAAAGTGAAGTACAACACACATTCATATACAAAAATAAATTCAAAATGGATTGAAGATCTAAATGTGAGATAGGAAACCATTAAAATACTAGAAGAGAGCACAGGCAATAATTTGACTAACATCAGCCATACCAACATTTTTCCAGATAATGTCTCCTGAGACAAGGGAAACAAAAGCAAAAATAAACTATTGGGGCTACACAAGAATAAAAAACTTCTGCACAGTGAAAGAAAGAATCAACAAAATTAAAATGCAACCTACAGAATGGAAGAAGATACTTGCAAATGCCATATCTTATAGAGGGTTACTATCCAAAGTTTGTAAAGAACTTATGCAACTCAACACCCAACAAACAAATAATCCACTTTAAAAAAAATGGACAGAGGGGCGCCTGGGTGGCTCAGTTGGTTAAGCAACTGCCTTCGGCTCAGGTCATGATCCTGGAGACCCAGTATAGAGTCCCATATCGGGCTCCCTGCTCGGCGGGAAGCCTGCTTCTCCCTCTCTCACTCCTCCTGCTTGTGTTCCTCTCTGGCTCTGTTTCTCTCTGTCAAATAAATAAAATCTTTAAAAAAAAAATGGACAGAAAGCATGAACAGACATTTCTCCAAAGAAGACATTCAAATAGCCAACAGACACATGAAAAGATGCCCATAACCACTGTTGGAATGCTTAAAATAAAAAAACCATGAAATAACTACATGGTGGTGCAGCTCTGGAGAAAAAGGAACCCTCATGCACTGTTGGTGGGAACACAGCCACTCTGGCAAAGAATGTGGTGTTTCCTCAAAAAGTCAAAAATAGAATACCCTATGATCCAATAATTACACTACTAGGTATTTGCCCCCCAAAATACAAAAACACTAATTCAAAGGGATATGTACACCCCTATGTATATTGCAGTATTACTTACAATAGCTAAGATATGGAAGCAATCAAAGTTTCTATCGATAGATGAATGGGTAAAAGAGAAGTGGTGTGTGTGTGTGTGTGTGTGTGTGTGTGTGTAGTGTGTGTGTGTGTAATGGAATATTATTCAGCCTTTACCATTTGCAACGACATGGATGGCTCTAGAGAGTATAATGCTAAGTGAAATAAGCCAGTCAGAGAGAGAGAGATACCATATGATTGGAAATTAAGAAACAAAACAAGTGAGCAAAGGGGGAAAATGGAGCGGGAGACAAGCCAAGAAACAGACTCTTAACTGATTGTTACCAGAAGGGAGGTGGATGAGGGGATGGGTTAAAAAGGTGATGTGCGAGCACCTGCATGACTCAGTTAAGCGTCTGACTTCAACGGAGGTCATGATCTCAGGGTCCTGAGGGATCAAGCCTCACAACTGGCTCTCTGCTCAGCAGGAAGTCTGCTTCTCCCTCTCCCTCTGCGTCTCTCCCTGGCTTGTACTCTCTCTTTCTCTCTCAAATAAATAAATAAATAAAATCTTTAAAAAAGAAAAAGTGATGGGGATTAAGGAGCACACTGGTCATGATGAGCACTGGGTGAGGTACGGAAGTGTTGAGCCACTGTACTATGCACCTGAAATTAACATAACACTGTATGTTAACTGTACTGGAATTAAAATAAAAAAAATTATTAACAAGTGTTTTCCATTCAAGTTACCGGAAAGGAAAAACATGAAGATAAGTGACATTCCTACCTATCTTTGTCATGGGCCAGTCACAAAGCCTGTGACCAAGAATGTTAAGCTACACTTAGTAGTTTATGGTTAACATCATCTCCATGAGAATATTCAGAACAAATTAATAGCCATGCTAAATACATGCCACTGGGAGTAACAGAGAGCTACAGCTTGGATTAAGGAAAACCCTTTGATCTTGACAAGCAAACATTATAAAAGTAGCCAGATATTCCTAGTGTTCTTTTCTGATGAGATGAATTGAAGGCCTACACACTTACTTGGCTTGAACTAATATTTCAATGACTTTATATTCCTTCTGTAGTTAACCTTTCAAACTCCTGCCTTTGACTTTTATTTATCCAGAATTTCTTTATGAATGAAACTACCCTATTAATGTCATGAGCAGAAATTTAATTTGGGTCTTAAGAATCATAATAATTCCAGGGGCACCTGAGTGGCTCAGTTGGTTAAGCGACTGCCTTTGGCTCAGGTCATGATCCTGGAGACCCGGGATCGAGTCCCACATCGGGCTCTCTGCTCGGCGGGAAGCCTGCTTCTCCCTCTCTCACTCCCCCTGCTTGTGTTCCCTCTCTAGCTGTGTTTCTCTCTGTCAAATAAATAAAATATTTTTTTAAAAAAGAATCATAATAATTCCAGAAGGGATAATAAATGAACACTCAAGTTAAATGAATTTTAATCTGAACACTCTAGACTAATGAAGACTCAACCTTCATATCCTTGGTTCCACAGTGGCTGATACAAACTCAATGTACATAAATAGCTTCCAATTGTACCCTGTTTTGCTTTGCTTTGTTTTTTTGTTTTTTTTGTTTTTTTTTTTTAATCAGTGAGTGAACTTTAGACTGTCTTCCAACCAAGCAAGCTGAGGTAGAAGTTGATCATTCAGAACCCATAATACATAATGGACCACTTCTCTCTCCCCCGCTCTCTCTTTTTCTCTCTCTTTCTTCCTAAAAGAAGTGTATTTATGGTACTAAGTAAAATAATTTCATAAATAAAGAAAAAAAGTCAAAGCAATGGGTAGATAGAAAGTTGATTTTTATATCACTGCTGAATTTATAACCTTTGTTGGCAATTTCAGATAAGATATTGCAAAGAAGAAATCTAAGAAGGCAGAGACAAATTGAGAAATATCAAAACAATATATATTCCTTGTACATGGGAACATGATGAAATCAAAGGTATCTGCTGTTCAGGTTCAAAGTAGAGCAATATTCTACTTTGACACATAAGTATAATTTTTCTCTCCCTATGTAGAACCTAAGATATTTAAAAAAAAAAAAAGAACCTAAGATATTTTAGAAAGCTTAAAGAATAAGAAACTAAAAGATTAAACTCTTATTTTTTTTTAAAAAAAGATTTTATTTATTTATTTGACAGAGAGAGAGATCACAAGTAGGCAGAGAGGCAGGCAGAGAGAGAGGAGGAAGCAGGCTCCCTGCTGAGCAGAGAGCCCAATGCGGGCCTCGATCCCAAGACCCTGAGATCATGACCTGAGCTGAAGGCAGAGGCTTTAACCCACTGAGCTACCCAGGCACCCAAACTCTTATTTTTAAATCTGATTTTGGTTAATTTGTTTCAGTCATGAATAATGAAAGAAAGAAAACTTGATAATAGTGTTATTGAAAATTGTAACAAATTTATTTCTAACAACTATACAAATGGAATGGATTTTCATTTTTAATTAATTTTTAATTTAGTGTTTTGCTACTTCAATAATGTACATATCTTTGACTTCAGAACTCATTGATTCTAACAGTTATTATTGGCTGCCTGAATATGCCAGCCATGTGTCACCATTACTTTTCTTCCATATACTGTATAATTTTACATAATAACAGCCATCAGTAAACTTAGAGTCTCATGGAAGTTAATGAATAATTATTCTTTACATTATAACTGTAAATCTGCAAATCATTAATATATTTGGTAATCATTATCTTTTATTATGGACATTAATACAGTTTAACAAAGATCTTGAGTGTCAAATAGCATCAGGTTGCTTCTATACTTTAAAGGGTAATCAGTGTGAAGAGGAGGGGACCAAGGTTTGGAGCCATGCCCAGTTCCTGGAAAATGGTAGAAGATAAACCCTAGCTGAATTGCTGAGATTAGTGTTTGTCAAGTGTCTACTCTGTGCCAAGCAGTGCTAGCTACTTCACGTCATTCTCACATCTAATTCTCTCCAGTCCTTGTTATGTGTGTATTACCATTCTCGTTTTTCCAATAAGGAAGTAAAGGTCTGGAGAAATCAATGAAACTTTCCTCCAGCTTGGCTGCATTGCTAAAATTTGAATCCAGATTTCTTGGGCCTTAAATCACAGCTCTTTCCACTGCACTTCTGATATCTAAATATATGTATCGCTGAAAGTTACTCACAAGCTATGTGTTAGGAGTTCGGGCCATTCTAGCCACCTCATACAACAGTGAGCTTCAACAGTCATTTCTTTAAAGTAAAATCATTTCTGGTGAAAAATGATGCAAGTTTATATTGCGTTGGAGTTGGCATCAATATCATTTTGAGAAAACCTTTAACAGAATCCTAGAAACGGGCACCTGGGTGACTCAGTCCTTAAATGCCTGCATTCGGCTCAAGTCATGATCCTGGAGTCCTGCGAGTGAGCCCTGCATGGGGCTCCCTGCTCGGCGGGAAGCCTGCTTCTCCCTCTCTCACTCCTCTTGCTTGTGCTCCCGCTCTCGCTGTGTTTCTCTCTGTCAAATAAATAAATAAAATATTAAAAAAAAAAGAAGCCTAGAGACTGAGGGTCTGAAGGGACTTCAGTTTTTATTTAGTCTAATCATACTGGGAACTTTATATCTTTTTCTCTGATTGGATCTTGGATATATCAAATTGGAAAATCTTGAGACATAAAAACTGCTAAAGAGAGATCATGACAAGTGATTTTCAGGGAATCAATGGCAAGTAAGGCAGACAAATTGAGTGAGAAACTGAGAAGTAAATTCAAGGGCTTCAGTGTCAGTCTCCAGTTCTGAAGACCAAAAAAAGAAAAAATAAATAAATATTCCACTGATGCTTGACTTGAAGATATTTGAAGTCCCTTTAGAACATGAAGTTCTTTGATGAGACCAACGTCCTTTTCAGAGTGATGATAATGATGTTGTTGATGAGAAACTCCATGAAACTGAGAGGGTGGGAGAAGGGATGTTAAAACACTTCATATTGGTTGTATGTATTCAGTGGGGAATCTATGATTTGGAAATGCCTAGGGTATTATTTGGCTGTAGTAGGCTGAAGAGTGGCCTCCCAAATATGTCTATGTCCTAATTCCCAGAACCTGTAAATGTTACCCTATATGGTGAATAAATTATCGAATGTGTGAATAAATTAAGGATGTTGACATGGGAAGATTATCTTGGATCATCCAAGTGGGTCCATTGTCAACACAAGTCCTTATAAGAACACCAGAGGAGTCGATCAGAGGAGAAGACAGTGTGAGGATGGAAGCAGAGACAAGAGTGATGTGCTCTGAAGATGAATGAAGAGGATTGCAAACCCGGGAATATGGCAGCTACTAGAAGTTAGCAAAGACAAGAAAATAGATTTTTCCTCTCAAAGCTTCCAGAAGGAGCAAGCCTTGCAGACATCCTGACATTAGCCCAGTGAAACTGGTTTTGAACTTCTAACCACCAGACCCATAAGACAATAAATCGTCAGTGTTTTAAGCCCCTAAGTTTGTGGTGCTTTGTGCCAGCAGCTGTAGAAACCTAATGCAGTGACTCACCGGCCAGAACTGAAGTCACTGCCTGAGCACCTTTTCCTCAGGCTAACCCTTCAAAGAGAAGTAAGTTTTAAAAAGACAAGTCATACCATGAACATGAAGCCCTTTTATCTGCAGAATTTATGTTAAGAATAAGGAGCAGAAATCTCTTTCCTGACACTTCCTGGTTGGCTCCAGGCTGTCTGTTGCTTGTTTGTCCATTTGTGGGGATAGTAGGGCTGGTCTTTGAACCTAAGCTCTCCTCTGAAATCTAGATTCACATTTTGATTACCTGCTTGCTATTTCCTCTTGACTCTCCTGCCATAATCCGGGGTCAACAAATCAATCCAATCTCATCATCTTCCTGGGAAAATACACAGTCAGTGTCCTGTGATTATTTCTGATCCTGTGGAATCTGCTTACAAAAGTCATACCTCTGTCCCCTGGTACTCTTTACTTCCTATTTGATTAATAGCACATCATCACCCAGACCCAAGATATTGTGTCATCTTTGGCAACTCCCTCTGGGATCCTCTCTTATTTAATTAATTACCAAGCACTATAATATCAGTCCTCTACTTTCTACTCCCACTGTTCAGTTCAAGTTAGAGTCCTAACAACCTTCCTGCAAAGATAATCGTCTCCTTATGATTTTGGATTTCATTCTCCAGTGCTTGACCCTATTTCCCCAGATAAATTTCCTAAAGGAATATCTTTTCTAATAAAGTCATTCCATTGCTTTCCTTTGTCCATTATTGTAAATGAAAAACTTTTCAAGTTCTCTTACCTCTTCCCATTTTATTTCCCCCTTCCCCTTTAAAGATTCCTCTATCCTTACTCTACCTTCTAATATAGCATACTTGCTGTTCTCCAACAAATCTTGTTTCCCTGCCTGTACCCTTGCTCTGTATTTGTTCTCCATTTAGAATATGCCCCCTTCTAGAGCTCCATCCCTGCATGCCAAAATATTACTTATATAAAATAAGGTTAGAAGGCACAGTGGTTTTAAATATGTCCACAAATGTCTGTCTGCAAAAAGGGAAGTGTACCATTACTTTTCTCTTGAATATAGGTTAGATAAAGTGACTTGCTTCTAATGAGTGGAATATAGTGTAAAAGACATTGCGTGACTAGGTTATATAAAGCTTTGTAACTTCCTCCTCTCTCTTCTGTCTTTCTCTCTCACCCTCTCTCAGACTTCTTACTCTGGATAAGCTAGCTGACACATTGTAAGGACTCTGTGAAGCAAATACATGAAGAGATGCACACAGCAAGCAAGTGGGGCCTCCCACCCCCAAGATGTGAGTGAGCCATCTTGAAAATGGGCCCTGCAGCACTAGTGAGCTCTCACATGACAGCAGCTCTCCAGCTAACACCTTGGCTGTAACTTTTGGAAAGACCTTGAGCCACAACTGTCCAGGAAGCCACTTTGAAAGTCCAGACTCAGGAGCTGTAAGATAATGCATTTTTGTTGTCTAAAGCCACTAATTTTTAGGATGAGTCATTATGCAACAATGGAAAACACAGAAGTCAATCATCCTTCTTTCATTTTTTTAAGGATTTTATTTATTTATCTTCTTATTTATTTATTTATTTGAGAGAGAGAGCGCAATGGATGGGCAGAGGGAAGGGGAGAAAGAGAAAGAGAAACAGACAGAGAGAGAGAATGAATCTCAAGCAGACTCCACACTTGGCATGAGGCCTGATGCTTGGCTTGATCTCAAGACCCTGAGATCATGGCCTGAGCTGAAACCAAGAGCTGGATGCTCAACAGACTGAGCCACCCAGGTGTCCGCACCCATCTTTTTTTTTTTTTTAGAATTTATTTATTTATTTATTTATTTATTTGTTTATTTATTATTGTTACTAAATTTTTTTTCCAGTGTTTCAAGATTCATTCCCCATTCCCCACACCCAGTGCTCCACGCTTTAGGTGTCCCCAGTACCCATCACCAGGCTCTCCCATCCCTCCATCCCCCTCCCTCCAAGTCCCTCAGTTTGTTTCTGTGTCCAAAGTCTCTGTTGTTTCGTTTCCCTCCCTAGATTACCCTAGTTCCCATTTGCTTTCCTTCTGCCACTGTCCTCCAGTTTGCCCCTCATGCACCGCAAGTAAGTGAGACCATGCGATACTTGACTTTCTCTTCTTGGCT
>PITA01023099.1:0-28888 GCA_004023965.1 Spilogale gracilis
AAAAAAAAAAAAAAAAAAGGGTGATGAGAATAAAGGAGTGTACTTGTGATAAGCACCTGGTACTGTATGTAAGTGCCGAGTCACTAAATTCTACACCTAAAACTAATATTATACCATATATTAATGAACTAGAATTTAAATGGAAACTTGGAAATGAAAAAAAAATAGTGAATAAATTTTCTATATCTTTTTTGAAATATTTTTGTATGTTTTTAAACTGTAATTGCTAAAAATTGCCAATCTCCAAACAGCATAAGTTGAATAACAGATAACTATTACTTTTTCACAGAATGTTTGTTGCGCTATTTATAGGAGAGGTCAGATACTGCTCAAAGTGCCACAATACGATGCCAGCCTGCTGTCAATGGAGGGTGTTTCAAGAATTTCAACATCAAGGAAGCTTTGCGTCTTTTCTTAAGTTGTTAAAATAAAGCCAAAACTAATGTTTTCTAATATGTAATATGACTATCCTGATGATGTAACATTTGGAATTTGGTAAAGGCATGTTTTTTAAAATTTGAATAATGTTAATTTATTCAAAAATATATTAGAAAACACCTTCATTTACAATATTAAATTTCAAAGTAATCCATTTGAAGTAAAATCATTAACTTAAAAGGCTAGTTAATTTAAAAGTTATATTAAAAATCATTAGTTATTTTAGAGAGAGCAGCGTGCATGAATTTGGTATGTGAATGAGTATAATTTGGATATGATGGGCTAGACAAACCTTTATCCAGGACTGGACTAGATACTTTTAACTCTGCTTTAGGACTATTTAGGCTGCAAGTAAACAGATCAATCTTGTTTCAGAGATTAAAAAGTTGCCTTTATGCTGCTATTTTCCTTCCTTCCTTCTTTTTTTTTTAAGATTTCATTTATTTGACAGACAAAACACAGCTAGAGAAGGAACACCAGCAGGGGGAGTGAGAGAGGGAGAAGCTGGCCCACCCCACCCCACTCCCCTCATCAGGGAGCCCTTGATGCAGGGCTCCATCCCAGGACTCCTGAATCATGACCTGAGCAGAAGGCAGATGCTTTAAGACTGAGCCACCCAGGCACCCCTATGTTGCTATTTTTCAAACACACACAGAAGTTTTACATTTTAGTCACTACAGGGCAATGCTGATTTTCTCATTTAATTCTTCTATTAAGTAATCTAAATGGTAATATTAAATGAAAACAATCTACCATTCTAGCACTTTTTTTCTTGATTTTACTCATGCAAAAAGTTTTTATTCTCGTTTGGAGGAAAGCAAGAACATATTGAGAAGCAAAGAAAGTCTTTATATTCTTAAGTGGATTCCAGAAGCAGACATCTACCATTTGCCAGCTCCAAAATCCCTTCCCCATGTCTGTCTTGCGCTTTTCGTGAGACTGAGTCCCTCCATCATTCAGATCATCACTGGAGCGGGCACGTGATCTATTTCTGGACAACTAGAGTACTCCATCCTCCTCACCTCTGAGGTTATTTCAGGCATAGATCTGAGAAAGTTATTTTGCTTCTCTTGTCTCAATATCCTAACCATCTGTCTCACTGAATTAATTTAAAAATTAAGCAAACTTAGAAATTAAATATTCAAAAATGCTCAGAAAAGTGCCTGAAATAGTCCATAACCACCCATAAATGTTAGCTATTGTTATTGTATTAGATATGAATTGGTACAATAATTACAAAAATATGGTAAGACTTGAGTTTCAGCTACTAGCATTGCCTTGACATCAACATACAAACTTTTTTAGAATGCTGTATTCACAATAAAGAAAGCCAATTAATTTTTCCTTATGCACTGATTTTAAAGTAATATAGTTTTCTAGTCTTGAAACTAAGAAAAAGTCTTAACTAAAACAAATGCTTATACTAGAGTATAAGTGTGTGTATTTATGTGTGTATATAAATATAGATGTGTATATAGACATATATAGACATATATATGTGTGTGTGTGTGTGTATATATATATATATATATGCATATATATATATATATATGATTCGGCATATAACCAGGCAGTGACCTCAACTAATGAATACAGCAAGAGAGACATGTCATATTGTACAAGACTAATAGTTTGTGATTTTTCACATGATCACAATGATTAAAAAAAAAAAACAGTGTATTTATCTGTGGGTAAATACTTGGTAACACAAAAGATGATAAACATTTCATGACTAGAGCAGTGAGATTTCATGTTAATATTTTCCTTTCAAATTAATTTTATCTGGCTATACTTCTGTTAGGATTACCAAATCCGGAGAAAAAGAACTAAGTTAAAGTTATTTGCACTTTTCTAACACTATACCTCTACTCGTGCCAATACATTTCCTTAATATGCCTGCTCCTCTCCTCCTCATTTCTCAAAATTCCATTCATCTTTAGGGTCTGCCTCAGATCCCACCTCTTTAATAAAGATCTCTCTGACTATCTCAACCTGGAGTGAATTCTCCTAGCTCTGAGGTCCCCTGGAAATTCTTGTCTGTACAATAGATTTAGAAATTAATCATGCATTGTCTGAAGACAGTGAAAACAGAGTCTGGACTTTGAAGTTGGATGGACTGCAGATGAATCCTGACTCTACTAGAAAATAGCTACATGACTTTCTGCAAGTTACTTGTTCTGTAACGAAGTAACTATCTACTATCTTGTTCTGTAACGAAGTAACTATTCATACCATGATATTATTTAATATGCTTTATATGTATTATTTAACCCCTACAGTGACCCCATAAAATAAATGGTGTTTTGAATCCTTCTGCATAAAGGCACTGATGCACAATGCATGTATCTTTCCCTATTTATCTTTATCTCTTTTTCTTTAGCTCTTTAGTAAAATATACAAGGTCACACCATATGTTGCACTAACAGGATTCCAGCACTTTGGCTTCAAAGTTCATATTCTTATACAGGATATTATATTGCCTCTCAACTTCTGTGCCAGCAGTTCATGATGGTTACCAAATCCATATACTTATTAAGTGGGTTAAATTAAATAACACATGCAAAGTGCTTGGCACATAGTATGTATATAGCAAATGCTATTTTGCATCTCTTTTGCTTTTTTCCTCATTAATTGCTGCCTCAAACTGTCATGTGTATCTGCTCCTAACTTTTCCTGTGTTTATAGCTTGTCTTTGGAGATGCATCATACACTTCTGAGGCTCCCATAATACTTGGCCCTTTGTTGAGCATACTTCTAAGCAGAGATTTTGAGCATCTTTTGGGATCTTTTGCGTGCCATCAGCTTCACCTTTTCCCACTCCCTGATTTCTATGTCCAGTAGTTTTCTGCAAAATTTGTATTTTACCCACTTCAACCACTGAAACTCCCTCTACCTACAACGTCTTTGCTGCTCTTCCATGGTTAATGCCTCCTTCTAACACGCAGGTCTTAACCTGGAAGGCAGGGACTTGATTCAAGGCATCTTCATATTCTCAAACTTCACATAATAACTGGAGCTGTAGGCATCCAATGGGCGCTTGTTTTCCCTATAATAGACACTTTAAAAATTAGTTGGCTCTAGAGGACCTTTTGGAAAAATATTGCTAGTAATACCAATTCTTCTTCTATGAATTACATCAACATTAGCTTTTTTCAAAGTGTGTCTGTACAACAAAAAATGGTCCTGTGGCCAAATGTATTTGGGGATGACTATTTTCACTCTCATTCTGGAAAACCACTTGCATTCTAATTATTTATTGATTAAAATAATATTTATCAAGAATCTCCTACCAAATGTATAAAGGTAAGATGAAAACAATCTATGTCTTTTGGATTCTATAATCTGTCAGATCTCTGAGAAGTCCTGTAATAAAAAGCCTATTTAACCTTGCTCAAACAAATATATTCCAACATATTTGATCATAATTCCTTAATACATACTAATATACCAGACAATGTATTACAAAAAATAGATGAGACACTTTTCTTCATGTCTTAACCCAAGTTTATTCAGAAGTTAAATTCTGATTTTCATAAGAGAAAATGGCAATTCTACAGTTAAGGTACATATTATTATGTAAATATTAAAATGATTTATTAAAAATGTTTATTTTGCATTTCTATTTAAGGATTCATATTATTAAAATGCTAGGTAATTGATGTTAAGGCACTGATAATAAAGTGAGGCACTGAAAAATTCCTACTATAAGCAGAAATAAGCAAAGATTTGTCAAATACTAATTTATTGATTTTTAGTTGTTTGATAAATACATACTGAATTTATAGAGTGTTAGGTTGAATCCATCTTCTAGCCTTTGCTATATATACTATAACTTGGTTTCTACAACAGTCTAAAATATCTCTACCTTACTAAAATGCAAAAATAAGAAAACTGAAAAGAAGTATCATACATCACTTTTCTGTCATAGTTATTTCTCAGGGTGAAAAAAAAAAAGCTGTCCTAAATTATTGGGTCAATTGCCTTGATTTTTTAAAAATTTTCATATTACTTTATTAAATTCTAAATTCCCATATTACTATGAGTTGTTAGCCAAAAAAAAAGTGTTATTAGACTTTTTCTTAATACCTTAGATCTTTTAAACACCGGTTTCATATTGAAATTTTATTCTTTGGTATTAGTGTCTTATCAGTTGTCTCCATCAACTTCCATGAATATTTATTCTACATTCTCTCCCAAAGTAACATGTACTGTTACACATCTTCTCAATGTGGGCATTAACTAAGATTAAATTTTAAGAACTTTTCCGTATAGCCTTTTGTCTATATTTACTTCTGCACAACCAGAGATGAAACCAGTACTTGGAATATACCAGGTGCTCAAAAATATGTAGTAAGTGAATGCATGAGAAAAAGATGAATAAACTATGACAGATGTAGGTGGAATAAAGCAAAAGAAAAGGGGGACAGCAAGGGGAATAAATGCTCACATGAAGTGCCCCATGAGAGCACTTTTGCTACATGAGATACTGACATCATATAGCTTTATGTGATAAACTGCAGCTCTATTAATAGTAAATGGAACCCTAACCTGGTTAGAACTTATGTCCAGAATATTCATCTTAGCAAGAGGAGCCATGTCTTTTTTTTTTTTTTTTTTTTTTTTTTTTTTACTTTATCCCTTTATTTCCCATACTTTGAATAATGCCTGGAGACATGACATATACCCAGTAAATATTTGCTAAGGCAATAAATGATGTCTATAAGTTAGACTGATTTATGAGCAAAAATATTATCAGTATCTTGCCCCCAGAATTTACCAGTAAAGTGGTGTAGAAAAGTATCTGTTAACGATCAGTTCATCAAATCACAATCATTGCTCAAGAAATTTCTTTAATTTTAGCTTTTTCATGTCTACATTTATTATCCTTACATGAATTTATTTACATTAACACTCCAACCATAACAGAGCCAGACTGTTAAGTGTCTCACTCTTGATTTCCACTCAGGTCATCATCTTAGGGTCCTGAGTTCAAGGCCCATGTTGGGCTCCACACTCTGCTTGGGATTCTCTATCTCCCTGTCCCTCTGCCCCTACCCCCTTACTCACTCACTTTCTCTCAAATAAACGCATCTTTTTTTTTTTTATCTTTTTAAAGATTTTATTTATTTGAGAGAGAGATCACAAGTAGACAGAGAAACAAGCAGAGAGAGAGGAGGAAGCAGGCTCCCTGCTGAGCAGAGAGCCTGACATGGGCCTCGATCCCAAGACCCTGAGATCATGACCTGAGCCAAAGGCAGAGGCTTTAACCCACTGAGCCACCCAGGTGCCCTAAACACATCTTTCAAAAAAGTAACAGAGTTTCAAAACTAAGAATAAGTTAAATATATTTACCTTGAAGTCTCAATTTCCAGATGAACACATGACACTGTTGCACACCGTGTTCAGCCATTCCCTTTGCATAATGTGATAGGCCAAAAATTTAATTTGTCATTGAGATGATATTTTAACATTCCTTAAAATAAAAATGGTGTCACATCTTACCTATATACTATCTAGTTTTACATTATTCAAATAGTTGATGTTTTATTAATATTTTTTAATTAACAAGTGATGAACTATCAGGGTTCAGGGAGACCTTAAAAGTCATCGTTTTCAGAGTTTCTTTAAAGTTAGAATTATTGGGGTGCCTGGATGGCTCAGTTGTTAAACATCTGCTTTCAACTCAGGTCATGATCCCGAAGTCCCAGGATGGAGCCTGGCATGGGGCTCCATGTTTGGTGGGAAGCCTTCCTCTCTCACCCACCTGGCTTGTGCTCCCTTCTCTAGCTGTGTTTTTCTCTGTCAAATAAATGAATAAAATCTTTAAAAATAATAATAAAGTTAGAATTATTTTCTGACTTGAATCAACTTTAAAAAAGATGGCATCACTAGTGTTTAGCATCTCTTGACTCTTTCTGCTATGGCAGGCTCCTCCTTCCTTCTCCTAACTCCTTGTTAACTAAGAGTGGAGCCCAAATATGCCACCGACATAGAAAAAAAAAAAAAAAAAAAAAAAAACGTAGACATCTTTTCCTCACTTTTCTTAACAAAAAGCCACTCATATTGTCTCATTTCCTAGAAAGCCAACTCTGAAATAGGAGAATGGTGAAGCCCAGTTTTCTAAAATGGTTCTGTCTTTACAAATCCTCAAGTGCAACAAAGACACTATGATTTTTTGTGTATAATAATACTTGACTGGACTATGCCAAACCAAAACAAAGAACAAATGCATAGATTATATAATTCTACCCTCAGATAAATATTCTGAATAGTTTTCTCCTCTTTTGAATTTTTTCATTATTGAACACAATATATTATTCCTCCAATAAAGTGAGATTAAGACACAGAAGAGTGAACTGGAATGGACAGGAAGAGTTAATAATGAGAAATTTGAAGATTACATAACTGTCTATCAGGACTTTTGTCAAAACTTAACATTGATCTGCCAATAATGACGTGAATGGAAAGAAATCAAAAGTTCAATCATAAGGATTCTAAAGTCAGTTGTCTAGAGCTTAAGAGAAAAATAACCTCAAATCCAATTAAAATAAAATTGGATTAACATATTATAATGTTGACATAACTGAACTGAATATGCAGGTGTCTTTTTTGTCCATCTGATAATTTGAAATTTCAGACCAATTTACTTGACACACTTTTACATTCAGTTATAAAACTACAACTTGTGTTTAGAATGTTAACATCAACAATTGCATAAGTTAAAAAAGCCTTCTTTCTAGTGTCTTGTCTAGCCTTCTAAAAGTTCCTGGATAAGTATAAAAATCTCTATTAATACTTTTATAATGAGCTCTCACTGCTAGAAAAAATAGGTAGCATTTTAAAGCTAGCTGTCATGTAATGTAAAAAACAGTGAATTCATTTGTTATTCATTACCTGATACTTTATAGTATGAATTTTTCATATCCCTGCAGTGTCATCGTACCCCAGCTGCCCTGGCATAGATCCTGGTTCAAATCAGGGCCAGCCAAACATAAATAAATAAATGAAGTTGAACAGGTAGCTCTTGGAAGACCTTTTCCATAATATAGAGAAAAATATTCAGTTTGTTTTCAGAAAGGGTGCAGTCAAGTACGTATTGTTATGAGGGATGGTGGGTTAATATTAATAAATAATTCAAATTCACTCATATTTTAAAACAGTTGCTCGATATTAACTTTGGAAAGCTCAGATTGTCCATAGAACTAAATCATTTTCATACAGCAATAGAAATTAAGAAGTCTTTAGCTATCCATTCTTCTTGTACATTGAGACATTATCTTCTCAATTCTAAGTGTCATTGTTTTAAGAAATGCATTAAAATACATTTCATAAAATTCTCCCATTGTCATTTAATTGGTAAAATATTCCTATTATAATATCTCACTAATATTTAAAATATCCCTTTCTAAAAGATGGGCAGATTTAGAGGCATACCTTAAATCAGGATGTCCTAAATTAGCCAATGAAGTATCCTGGGCAATAAGTTGGTCCTGTTAGCACTCATTTTCACTACAACACCAGGACAAATAATACCACTTGCAAGATATACTCAATCAAAGTTACGTACAATTTCCAAGAATTTACTGTAACTTGATCATCTATTTTCTTGTTCAAGAATAAGGTATCGTAACAGGAGAATAAGGATAGCTTTATTTTTTTTTGAAGATTTATTTATTTGTGAGAGAGCAGGGTTGGGGTGAGAGAAAGATGAAGACCAGCAGACTCCTGGCTGAACAGGGAGCTAACAATATGGGGGCTTGATCCCAGGACCCTGAGATCATGACCTGAGCTGAAACCAAGAGTCAGATGTTTTATTGACTGAGCCGGCCAGGTCTTCTTAGATTAATTAAAAAATAAAAAAACTTGAATCTCTTCTCTTTTTATGTAAAATAATCATTGATAAATTTTCATATTCTAGTTTTTGTTGATGACAAACAACTTGGGACTGCCTGTCTCTTATGGGATTTTGCCCCATGCCTCTGTAAATGTTCATGTAATATAGCTGTGTTTGAAGTTAACTGGACTTTTTTTGGAAGCTAAAATAACTTATTCTGTTATTTTAATTGAATGGCTTCAGTGTTAAACCAGGGTTGATGCTAAAGTTCCACTGGCTCCTGTGTAGAAATGGGCCCGAAGCCTGTTCTATTAAGGATGATCCAAAGAAGTTTCTTATCTCAACAATTAAATCAGAATCATACAGGCTTTCTCACATTTTAATAACTTCCAGATGGTGGATGAACTAAAATAAAACTATGATTTCAACAAAAGTTTGGGAAAATATTAGCATAGTACAAAAGACTAAGAACACTAAGGAAGTTATTTTCAAACTAGTTTTTCCTTGCTTTAAAAAATGCCACTGGCAAGAATAATGATGCTTCCATAATGTTACTAGAGTGCTATATTTGTAAAGCAGCATGCAAGCCTCATAAAAGGGTAATGAGTTCCTTAAGTGATAGTAAAATAAGCTTTCATGTAGAGATATGCTGAGGTGCTACTGTTCATGGCCAGCAGTGGAGTTGCATTACCTATTTTGTATTGCAATTTTCACTAACAGAAAAAAAAAAAGGAATTACAGTAATGGTCACATTTTCCTTCCACTGACATAAAAAAGGACTCTAGTGGAGTTGAACTAAGTAGAGAAAATGATAAAATCTTATATAAAATTTATACTTACTTGGCCATTCTTCTTTATATAAGCATGTTGTTTGACTACAGTAGGAGTAAATTTCTCTAGCTGATCAGAGAATTACCCCCAGATATCTATTTTCAGTTGATTTGGTCTGCTACATTTACCAATTATTGCAGCCTCATAAAATATGCATGGGTTTTTTGACATTCATATTAACACTTGTCTTCTCCTTTCCATGTTTACATGTAAAATAATAGTCAAAAGAAGGCATCACTGAGTATTGAAATTTTTAACTTAAAAATGTATTTAAAAAAATTTTAAATCCTTCAATTTATCTATTCTTTCTAGAAGAAAAATTTTCTGTATCATATAGTTGAAATTTCCCAAGAATGGAAATTCCACATTGAATTCTACTGGTTAACTGCCTATAAAATCAAGACGGCTATTCGAACCTCCTTCAACATTTTTAACTGGATAGATTTCTTACTCTTTAATAGCAAGAGGAAACAGATGCTTCCAGAATTTAGAAACTTCCAGTTAGTGGCAGGTACATGAAATATCTTACAATTTTGTCATATTAAGTTTGGAAAGGCAACATGTAGAGTGAGAGAAGAGATTATGTCTAAGAGCTTATGTGTGTGGTTCCAAAGGATTCAAATGGAAATTATGACTTCTGAAGCAGACTTTTAAACATAAATGCTTTTGAATGACAGACTGCAGATAAATATAGATGACTGTGGTGAGGGAAAGCTCTCATTTTGATGTCTAAAGGATATATTTCCCCCCCAAAAAGCATAATCCAAAAGCTAGAGGACAGAACTTTCTATAGTTTCAGAAAAAGCTGAGCCCATTAGCACCAAATTATTCAAGTGCTTTCCTCCAAATATATAAACTTTCGCATGAGTGAAATCAAGACAAAGAAAAGTAACAAAATGTTAAATACTGTTTTCACTGGACAGAGTAAATATACATTTCTACTATTTAAATCACGTACTTTATTAAAAGAAGAGCTAAATGAGGAAAACGGCAGTGCCCTGTAGTCATTAATGTGTATGGGACTGCGCATGTTGAAAAACAAACATCAAGGTAGCTTTTGAATGCTCAAGTCTGAAACAGTTGTTTGGGTTATCTGCTCAGCCTGAGAGCAAAGTAGTTCCTTACCACATAATTTCAGGCCAGTGAATCATGTGTGGCATAAAAAAAAAGGGGGGGGCATTTTATGCCAGATTTTCTATAATTAAAAAAAACATTTTTTTTTTTTTTTAAATTTAAGAACATACACTGAATGGCTATTTCCTTTACCAGAGAGGGGAAGGCATCTATGCGGAGCTCTTTCTCAAAAGTCTGGATTTAAAAAAAAAAAAAAAATGGAGAAGAAAACTGTTTTTGGATGTAATCATAATTCTTCATTATTTATAATGAGTATTAATAACAAATTTTAACATCTTTTATCAAAAAGCAAATTATAAGCCAATAATTTCCTAATAAATCTTCGTTTTTAAAACACACAAATGGCAACAAATATGAATGTCAAGTTCAAAGTAACAAAATTCTAAAAATAAAAAAATTGAAGCAAAACATTATGTAACAAAACCATTTTTAAAAACTGAATTAAGTCATATTTGAAAGGTAGATATTAAATAATGCAGCAAATAATGTAAAAAAACAAGAATAGTTTACCTTTAGGACAAAATGACTGAATATTTCAGCAATTACCCTCACAAAAGAACAAATAAATATGATCAGGCCCTTATCTCTCATTTACAGTTATTCATTTACTTATTTAATAGTAATTTATGAAATGATTATTTAGGAAAGCAACCATTACAAAAAGTGACACACAATGCATGTGTTGGCAAAATATTTTAAGTTATTTGACAGCGTTTCTTCCAGTGATTTTTATTACCCTAATTCCTCTCCATAGAAGCAATCCCTTTATCTTCTCATATTTGTTGCCTGAGTGTAATTTGCCAAATTTTAAGATGGTCTCCATGACCTTCATCCACTGGTTTTAATCTTGTAATTATATTCTGTGACAAAGGAATTTTGTGATTTATATTAAGGTTCCTAGTTAGTTGCCCTAAATACAGGAATATTATCAGAATGTGCCTTATCTAATCACACATGCTGTTTAAAAGAACATAGTTTTCTCCAACTGGCAGAAGAAAAATCAGACACTGGAAGCTTGAGGTGAATTTCAGGTACTACTGCCAACTGGAAAATGGAAGAGCCATTTGGAAAGAACTTGGGAGAGGTCCCTGCAAACAGAGTAAGAGTGAGTTGCCAGCCAGCAAGGAAACAGCAGGACCTTAATCCTATCGCTGCATAAAACTGGATTCTTCAACAAGGAGATTTGAGGAAGTTTTTTGGGGGTTTTTTTGTTTGTTTGTTTGTTTGTTTTCCCCCTGAGCCCCCAAGTAAAAGCCCAGGTTGACTCATACCTTGATTTTGACTTTGCAGAGAACCCATGGAGCCCACCAGGACTTTTAACCTACAGAACTATGGGCAAATAAATGGGCATTGTTAAGCTTTTAATTTGTGTCAATAAAAAAAAAAAAAAAAAGTAGCAGCAGCAACGCCAAAAATACTAATACATGGAGTTGATGTATTAGAGTAAGCCAAGAAAATATTTTTCAATTTGGAAACTGTAGGCCCTGATGAGACATAAGCCATAGTCTTATGTCTTAATACATGATGAGACAAATGTCACCTTCCAAGCTTCCAGTCTTTCCAGCATGGGGAGATCAGAGCAAGTTTCTCATGAGCATAGAGAGGAGGATTTCCAAGAATAATGGTAATAATGAATACCTTATTCAATATCTTAGGCGGTATTGGATTTTTGAGGAGACTCTCACCTTTCCCTTCTCTTAAGATTTGGCTAAAATTAGGCACTTAGCAATCATATACATTTGAGTTACAGACAGACTGGTATCATCTTTCCTAGAAAGAACCCAGGAAGGAGTCAGTATTTAAAAAGGGAAATAAATAATAAATCACAGTAAACAAATTATAACAATATCTATTGATATTTGTTGATGGCAGGCATGGATATAAAATACTTTCATTAATTATTCAACTGAAACACAGTAAGCTGTCCCTATTTTGCACAAATGAAAAACTAAGGTACAAAGTAGTTGTACACTACAGCAAGTCCCCACAGCAAATAGCTGCAGGACCAAGATTTCTAGGTCCTTGGTTTGTGCCCTTAACCACTAACCTATAGCTAAAAGAAAAAAAAAGCCAACCAAATTAAAAAAATACTTTTATGATGGTTTTAGGCAGTACCATAGTCATCACACACCTGTTATACCTATTCTAGCACAAACAGCTCTCAACATGATGCCAATACAGTGATTTCTTCTGTATTCAAATATGCAATTACTGTAGGATCACAAGTGGGTGACCCCACCATTTTTCCAATATACAATAGAATCAACAGAATGATAAACTTGAGAATTGGACCTAAATATATTTTAAAAGTAGGGGAAAGGACAAGAAAGCCCCAAAGTATATTGTCAACACTGGGACCAAACTCTGCCCCTGTTCCTACCAAACCAACATGAAACAGATCTTTGAATAGATGTCTCATAATTATGTCATATTTTGATACTGAGATACAATTGTTATTTTATAAATAGGATCTTGTCCATTCTTCTTATCAGGCAGTTTGCAGAGATTTTATATCTTACTTTGCATTTATTATAAAGTAAATTTCTGAAAAACATTCTAAGGATTCAAAAATAATAAATTTTACATTATCAATTATTTCAATTACATAACCATGGATGAATTAATGAGTATCATCTTAATCTTTGGCATAGGAGAAATAATCTGGAGAAGATTAAATAATTATTCAAAGTTTTTCAGAACTGCTTTGGTACACAATTAAAATTTTAATCTACTTGCATACTTCATTTATGAGTTTTATGTCTGCAAATTCATCTGAAATTGTATATAATATGTGCATATATTTATATTTATTTTCCTCGTATTGTCAATCTTACTTTTGTATATCTGTCAGCAAAAAAAACAAAACAAAACAACTCAAAAGAACAACTATTTTCTGAGGAGACCAAATACAAAGTATGCATTACATTCATACTCCTTTTTAAAAAGAGCAGTTAAGAATGAGATCATATATTATCTACATTTAATGATAAATGATGCCAGAATGTTTCTTACATTTAGTTTTAAAGTAAAACCTAGAAATTGTGGTTAGATCTAAACTTAGCTGTGTCTCATCAGATTCATCACTTGGTACCATATGCTATGTTTCTGATCACAATTCTCATAATCTGTAGAGTGGCTACAGATGTCTGCTTTTAAACAAAAAGAGTGATCATTTTGTTAAAGGATGAACATGGGCCACTTCCCTAATTTTAAGTTGAAAAATTTGTTCCATTTTATAGAATTTTAAAATATTTTCTATACCTGACTATTCTATTTAAAGTAATGCTTTTCCAAAATCCATCCTGAGGTTATACTTTAAAATTTTATTCAGTAGTTACTTTCACTATTAAAAAGAAAATTTGGGGGTGCCTGGGTGGCTCAGTTGGTTGGGCGACTGCCTTCGGTTCAGGTCATGATCCCAGGGAACCGGGATCGAGTCCCGCATCAGGCTGCCTGCTCTGCGTGAAGCCTGCTTCTCCCTCTCTCACTCCCCTTACTTGTGTTCTCTCTCTCGCTGTGTTTCTCTCTGTCAAATAAATAAATATAAATTTTTTTAAAAAATAAAATAAAATAAAAAAGAAAAAGAAAATTTGAGGGGTGCCTGTGTGGCTCAGTTGGTTAAGCGACTGCCTTTGGCTCAGGTCATGATCCCGGAGACCTGGGATCTAGCCTCGCACTGGGCTCCCTGCTCGGCGGGAGACCTGCTTCTCCCTCTCTCACTCCCCCTGTTTGTGTTCCCTTTCTAACTGTGTTTCTCTCTGTCAAATAAATAAATAAAATCTTTAAAAAAAATTTGAGTTTAAGTAAATTTATAATTTCCTCCACAATCAAATATTGATGAAATCAAAACATTTTCAATCTTTACTCTCAATTATGTAAATCTAACAGTAAATTGAAAATGTAGATTTTGTATTTTACATTAATTCAAGGCATTCCTAGAAATTTAATCCCACATGTTTGGAATTATTACTGAATAATTTGATGATTGTTATTGAATAATTTATTCCTCTTACGGATAAAGAAACTAATCAGAGAAATTAAGTTGGGTCACAGCACTAGCAAGTGACAGATATAGAGCCAAATCCAGGAAATCTGATCCATTCAACTAAGTTAAAGAAGCTGTATCTGGGATTTTTAGACAATGTTATCTCACAAGGCATATTTTTTATTTCCATGTTTCCACACACTTTGTTTTCCTATGTTTAATCACTTCCTTGAAGCTTATCAGACATGAAGGAATGCTCTGTATTTAAGAAAAAACCTAACATGTACACAACTATATATATATGTAGAATCTAATGAATCTTTCCAAGCATCACAGAGGGAATGATACATACATCAATCTATACATAAAGGTTTAATGAAAGTAAATGCTACATATTTTTAGTAAATTATATTTCTGAATGCTGGTCTATTTCTAAATACTTTGATTTTGCTTAATTTTATTGGAGTTCTATAGTATTATTAATAATTGATTTAGGATCGTTTTGTTGGTCATAGCTTTACTTTTACATTTTTCCTTAGGAATGTATTTCCTTCTGGCAATTTCCAATTCATATTTTTTGAATGGTACATGAATAGGTAAAAAGTGACCCTAGAGGAAAACATTACCTGGCTTAAGACACATCTGATACTTAATTCCATAATCAATCAAGAAATACACCAAGTTGCATTAAAACTTTGTGGTTTCTCTCCTGTACTATTGATATTCTTTGATGATTACTGAAAAGTACTATATAACTAGACATAACAATTACTTAGCATAAATATAGGTTCTCTGGGATTTCACACAATTCTTCTTAAATAAAATACCACTGATACAGGAAATTGCTGGATTCACTGAAGGTATGGGGCCTAAGTGATTTGCTGTTTATTAATTTATTCATTTAAACCTAAAAAAAATGATTCATTAAAAAAAAACGAATAATGGAATATTGGCTATGTAGCAGGGCTTCTACTCTACAAGAGTTATGCTACCTGTTGCTTATATAAAAGAACACTTGGCATGGTGATCATTATTAGCATGACTATATCATTATGATAATGAAACTGCCAGTAGTGCTTTTCCAAGTTCTAATTATGTACTGATTGCTCACTTATCATTCTTCTTTACTTATATAAAGAAATAAAGGGCATGTGATTTGTAAATTTGTGATAATCTTATTAATGTATCACCTAATAAATTAGGACCACATTCATTATGGGATTTCTTTTCTACTGCAAAGTTGTTTTACTTAACTAGTTAGACAGCAGTCTGGAGAATGCAGTAAACATTCCTTAATTGTGCCATTATACAATGTGTGAGGTTTATGATAAAATGAAAAGCCATTAAACTCAAAACTACTATTTGTTACCTGTGAGACTTAGTTTTAGAATTTTCCTTACAAGATCTTTAATTTTATCAAGACAATAATGATTATGATGATACAAATAATATATTTTATATTTAAACATAACAGTGTATAAATGTAGCCAAACCTGCATTAATAATATATTATGTCAAGATTAGATATGCCCCAGAAATGTAAAAGTGGTTTAACATTAAGAAATATATCAATGTGATTTTTTTTATTTAAAATAAAAAAAATTATGGAAAAAACATATTCAAAAAAATTCAATATCCATTCATGTTAAAATTCTTAGTGAACTAGTTCAATATAAAACTTTAAATCCTTGAGTTTTAAGTCTAGATATAATTTACACTGGTGCTATCTCTTCAAAATTAGAATCTAGAAAACAGAACCTACTCTTACAGCTTCTACTTGATATTGAATGAAACCGTTCTCATGAATAAAGACTGTATTTAAGAAATATATTTAAGAGGTGCCTGGGTGGCTCAGTTGATTAGGCGACTGCCTTCAGCTCAGGTCATGAACCCAGAGTCCCCGGATCAAGCCCCACATGGGGCTCCCTGCTTGGTGGGAAGCCTGCTTCTCCCTCTCTCACTTCCCCTGTTTGTGTTCCCTCTCTGGCTGTGTTTCTCTCTGTCAAATAAATAAAATATTAAAAAAAAAAGAAATATATTTAAGAAATATAAGAAATATATCTCCACATTTGGAAATGACATGAGTGAAAGAAACAAATTATAAAAAATTACCAGAGATTTCAGCAATAATACTGGACACAAAATCTATATATAAAATGCTTGGTATTATACACCAGTAACAGAAAACAGCAATGATACTAACAATAACAAATATTTTGACGAAAAATAATGTTTCAGAATGAAAATTCTGATGAAAATTCCATGATAAAATCAACTTCCCCTAGTCTGCAATCAGTTTAATTCTAAACAAAATCTCATAGACTATCACAATGTGATATTTAAAAAAAAGGCTAAGAACAGCAAGATAATTTTGAAGAAAAAGTGGGGATAGCATATTCTTAACTATGAAGTATAGTAATTCAAATTATTACTAATATACATGTAACTTTATATAATTTCATTATATAATTAATATTGAAAATTAGTATTAATTACTATTTTTAGTAAACAATGGAATATGATCAAAACCATGGAATATAATCATGAACGTAGAGATTGACCTATATAATATGGAAGTAATATTTACAAATGTTGCATTACATGTTAGTGGTACATACTCAGTTTTTTTGTTTCTATAATTATAAGTAAAAAGACTAAAACTTAGTGTTGCCCTGATCTGAATGTACCAGAGATATTTAAAATTAAAATTCCTTTTTCTGTTTTAAAAATAAATACATTGGAGTTAACTGTATTTCTTTTAAGTCTTCAATACTTGATAACAACTGAATAGAACTCATGGGCTTTGTTTATACAAGTAGTCATGAATTATTAAATATTGATTTTATTTGATCAATGACTATAGGTACATTTGGGAATTTCATTTCTTCTATGCAAAATAGCTAAATTTTGCTCTAGGAAAATTATATTAATCTAAATTTTCCTCTTCTTGAAGCCAATGTCTAAAATGTTCTATATTTCTCATTCTGTGCTTATATCACTTTTGCCATTCATAATAACATTTATGTCTAGAGATCAACCTAATTTTTTCAGTAATTTTTCTATTTCATTCACTTTTTATAAATTTTCTATTTATATCTTTAAATTTTGCTCTTTTTTTCTATCAATACCTCCACTGTGTATCATTTGGGTTTATACTTTCATAATTATTTTTATTTCTTAGTAACTTTTTTCTAGCTTTATTCATTTCTAATATAATTATTTAAGGCTATTAATTTTCCTTTAAGTACCACCTAAGTTTCATTCTGTAAGTTTTTATATGCTGTGATTATATCATTGTTTCTATATTCCATGAAAATGTATTTTTGCTATACAAGTTGAGGTATGTATTTACAAATATATGGAGTGCTTGAGGTTTGTTTTTTTTTTAACACTGAATGCTAAGGTAATTTATACTGTAGTCACAGGGAGCTATTTGATATAAATTCTTTGGATTTTATTGATACTCCCTGGATACAATAACATGTAATCAAAATACAGCAATATTCTAAGTGCACTTGAAGTTAATGGGTATCTTAATTATGACATTATTCAAATATTCTAAATTCCATCCAGATATTGATTTCTTTATCTACAAGTACTGAGAAAATAATGTAAATCTTCCAATTTAATGGTGAATTTGTCAGTCTCTATGTAATTATCCTAATTTTTCTATATATTATGTAATACATGCTCTGTCTCTCAGAAGTATTGTGACTTTAATCATTAATTAAGAAGGCTTAATATGGTTTTCCTATCTTGAGGGACATTTTCGATACCAACAGATGCAGTATTTTTTTTTTTTTTTGGTTAGTATTTGCTTAGTGTTGTTCTCTTATTTGCAACCTTTCTATTTTTTAACTTTCTTGGTAGGTTTCTATAGAAAGCAGGTAATTTGGAACATGCAGAGATGTCTATTCTCACCACTGTTGTTAACATACCTACTGGTCTTAGCCTCAACAGTTGGACAACAAAAAGAAATAAAAGACAACCAGATTGGCAAGGAAGATGTCAAAGTTTCACTGTCTGTAGATGACATGGTACTTTATTTAGAAAACCCAACAGATCACCATAAAACTGCTAGAACTGTTATTTTAATTTAGCAAAGTCATGAGACATAAAATTAAGGTACAGAAATCTGGTGCATTTCTATACCCCAATAATGAAGCAGCAAAAAGAGAAATTAAGGAATCAATCCCATTTACAACTGCACCAAAAATGCTAAGATACCTAGGAATAACCTAACCAAAAAGGTGAAAGATATGTACTCTGAAAACTATAGAACACTGATGAATGAAATTGAAGAAAAGAAAATGGAAAGACATTCCATGCTCATAGATCAGAAGAACAAATATTATTAAAATGTATATACTACCCAGAGTAATCTACACATTAAATGCAATCCCTATCAAAACAAAAACGAAACCAAAAACAAACAAAAAAACTCACCAGCATTCTTCACAGAGCTAGAACAATCCTCAAATCTGTATGGAACCACAGAAGACCCAAAATAGACAAAATAATGTTGAAAAAGAAAAGCAAAGCAGGAGGCATCACAATTCCAGACTTCAAGTTGTATTACAAAGCTGTAATCATCATGACAGTATGGTACTGGCACAAAAACAGACACATAGGTCAATGGAACTGAACAGAAAACCCATAAATAGACTCACAACTACATGGTGAACTCATCTTTGACAAAGTTGGAAAAGAAAATTCAATGGAACAGACAGTCTCCTCAACAAATGGTGTTGGGAAAAGTAGACACTGGCACGCAGAGGAATGAAACTGGACCACTTTCTTACACCATACACAAAAATAAATTCAAAATGAATGGAAGACCTACATGTGAGACAGGAAATCATAAAAATCATAGAGAACATAGGCAGCAACCTCTTTTACCTCAGCCATATCAACTTCTTAACTCAATACATCTCCTGTGCAAGAGGAACAGAAGCAAAAATGAATTACTGAGACTTCATCAAGATAAAAAGCTTCTAAACAGTGAAGGAAACAATCAACAAAACAACAAAAAGGCAGCCTATGGAAGAAGATATTTGCAAATGACGTATCTAATAAAGTGCTTGTATTCCGGGCACCTGGGTGGCTCAGTTGGTTAAGTGACTACCTTCGGAGACCCAGGATCAAGTCCCACATCGGGCTCCATGCTTGGCGGGAAGCCTGCTTCTTCCTCTCTCACTCCCCCTGCTTGTGTTCCCTCTCTGGCTGTGTTTCTCTCTGTCAAATAAATAAAAATCTTAAAAAAAAAAAGTGTTAGTATTCAAAATGTATAAAGAACTTATAAAACTCAACATCCAAAAAAGAAATAATCCAGTTAAGAAATGGGCAAAAGACCTGAACAGACACTTCTCCAAAGACATATAAATGGATAACAGACACATGAAAAGACTCTCAACATAACTCATTGTCAGGAAAATATAAAATCAAAACCGTGAGGACATACCACCTTACGCCTATCAGAATGGCTAAAATTAACAATTCAGGAAACAACAGATGTTAGCAAGGATGTGGAGAAAAGAGAACCTTCTCACAATTTTGGTGGTAATGCAAACTGGTGCAGCCACTCTGAAAAGCTGTATAGGGGTTCCTCAAAAAGTTAAAAATTGAACTACCCCATGACACTACATATTCAAAGGGGTGCATACCCCCTCATGTTTAGAGCAGCATTATCTACAACAGCCAAACTACAGAAACAGCCCAAATGTCCACCAATTGATGAATGGATTAAGAAGATGTGGTACTAATATACAACAGATTATTACCCAGCCATCAAAAAGAATGAAATCTTGCTATTTGCAATGGCATGGATGGAACTGGAGTGTATTATGCTTAAAAAGATTAAGTCATTCAGAGAAAGGCATCTTACGATTTCACTCATGTGGAATTTAAGAAAAAAAAAAACAGACAAACACAGGGGAAGGGAAGGAAATATAAAATAGAATCAGAGGGGAAGCAAACTGTAAGAGATTTAAAGATAGAGAAGAAACTGAGGACTGCTAGAGGGGAACTATGTGGGGGAGTGGGTGAAATGGGTGATGGGCATTAAGGAGGTCTTGTGATGAGCACACAGTTTTATATGTAAGTGACCAATCACTGAATTCTGGTCCTAAAATCAATACTACAGTATAAGTTAACCAACCTGAATTTTAAATAAAAGCTTGGAAGAAAAAAAAAAAAGGTAAATTGTTGTTTTGCTCCAAGTTTTTCTATCTGGGATTTATAATTATAATTTTATATTGCATTATTATGATTCCTAAAAGATTTTTAAACCCATCTAATTTTAATCTGGTTATATTTCATGATTTTTCCATAGTTTTCATTTTTCTTTTTCTTTTTTTTTCAGGTCTTTTGAGTTCATTTGTTTAAAAAAAAACTATTTTTTTAAGTAATCTCTTCCCCCAATAAGAGGCACAAACTTACAATTCCAAGAACAAGAATTGCATGTTCTACTGGCTAGGCCAGTCAGGTACCCATGAGTTCATTTGTTTTTAATCCATTAATTCCCTGTATTGCTCCACTATTTAAGTACTCTATTTTGTCCTTTTGTATGATTACTGATAAAATTTTCAAATTCCTACCATAAAAATTAAAATTCACATCTCTATACTTTCTACTCAAAGAATACATGTGGCTTAGAATAGTTATTTTTGACCACTCTTTTACTTTATTATAGCTATGTATTAATTATTATAGCCTCTAAAATTATTTTTGCTTTATTATAAAGTTAAAACATGTAACTTTTGCCATACATTTACTAATTTTATTGCTTGCATTACTACTTGCATTATAGATACTATTATAGATACCATCATTTCCTCTGCTTGCAGTTTATCTTTAGAAATTCTTTTAATTAGGACATGCTTATCAACATTTTCATTCCATTTGCTTGAAAAAGTGTCTGTATTTCTCTTTGGTGAAGGGCAGTTTAGTTGGGTGTAAAAAATCAGATAGCCAATCATTACCCCTCTGATTTCTGAAGTTATCTGTTGTTTGTCTATTCCCTTCTATTGTTGAAGCTAAGAAGGTTATCAGGTGCTGATTATTTTTTTATTTTGAGCAATTTGTATTTTTACTGCTACCTAGAGTCTAAAGTTACAATGATTTACTATTCTGAGAAGAAGAATTCGTTTCTGTAAATTCATCCTGTTTGGGGATTTTAAAAACTTCCTGAACCTAAAAAGTAATCACCATCACAGTTTCTGGAAAATTATCAGTCTTTATACTATTTCCTTCCCATATAAAACTAAATATACATGTCCCCATTTTGTTCTACTCTCCATGTTTTTAACTTCTAATACTTTCCTTTCTTATCCTCTATGAATTATATTCTGGGTAATTTCTTCACATATATCTTCATTACCACTAACTCTCTCTTTTGCTGTGTGTAGATATTCCAAAATGTATACTGATTTTTAAATACTTATTTTATTTCTGCACATCTTGTTAGGTTTTTTCTCCAAACATACTGCAGTTTTCAATTTTTCTCAAGTTTATAATATTTTAAACTTCTTAAGTTCCTCAAAAACTTACATTACCTTATTTAATAATTTTATTAACTGGAACTTTCTAAATTCTATTTTTTTAAAAATGGTCTCTTCCCATGGAAAACTATTTCTTAGATATTTACATTTAAACTCATGTTTGAATGTAGCACTATCTTTGAGAATTTGAGAATTCCAAGTTGAGGAGGAGTCATTTCAAGACTCATGAATACCCAGAAAGATTATTTTATGTTAGTTTCACATATTAAGGTTTAGAGATCAAGTTGTCACTATAAGCTACATCTTCAAAGTTACAATTGGAATTTCTCAAATTAATTATTTTTCTCCTCACTCTCCCATACATAGGAATTCACCTTTTGCTAGTGGAGGAACTTTTTCTTGTCCATTCTTATAGTGAGGTACAGTTTTTTAAATCTCCCTATTCATCCTGCTGGAACTCTAAGTGACGGTTCTTACACTATTGGGCATCTGCAGCTTCATCTTGAACTTATAATAACAGATTCTATCCCACTGTTCACTTCAGGCTGCTTAGCCCTATTTGAGAACACTTAAAAATTTTTTAATTGCTTATTTAAGAGCTTTATTATGTTATCCCATTTTTTTTTTACATATCCAACGGTGTTCTACCACTAAAAAACTTATAGAAACATTTTGGCATTCTTTAGCACATCAATTTGCCAGATGCAAGCCACTGTCTTTTAAGAGCTAATATCTATATTTCAAAACAGTATCAGGTCCTAATTTTAATTATGTCAGTTTCCTCTTTTTTCTAGATTGTGGTTTACTGTTAATATATATGTAACATCTCAATGACTACAAACTTTTTTAATTGTTTTAAAATATTTATTCCTAATACATTACATAAATACTATGAATGAAATTTATTTTAACTAATAAAAAAACTAAGGCACAAATGCTAAAACAATTTGTGAATGATCATCCACTTTCTAAGGAGCAGAGACAGTGATGAAACTCAGGCAATAGTTTGAGAGTCATTATTTCCAAATTTAAGATTCTATTTCCTAACAGTTTTTCTACTCTGGTGATATTAATACATGTCATTTTTATTTTTCCTAGAAAATTATTCATCTTATCTGGAGTCTTAAAGATATCTTGAAAGATGTCTAAAACATCTTTCACAGTATTGTTACCTAATTTTCAGATCTTCTTCACTTCTGTACCGTATTTATCACCTAAAATTAATTTTTTTAGTTTTTTTCTCTATTTTCCCATTACACTTGCAAGAGATCTTTTTACAATTTTACTGTGTTTCTTTTTAAATGTTGGCTTTTACATTTTAATAATTAGATGTTCTCCAGTGGAGTTTTTTACTTTGATATAGTCTCTCTTGCTTAATTTCTTTTTTTGTTGCCTTTGGTGTCATGACCATGAAATCACTGCTAAGACCAAGGTTAGGAAGTTTTCCATTATACTTTCTTCTAACAGCTTAAGTTCTGAGTCTTAAGTTTAAATCTTTAATCATTTTAAGTTGTATGTCATCTATCAGACCAAGTTACTACGTGTGTTATCCCCTAAGGCAGTTACACTGTGCTGAACACCGAAGAGCACCAAGAGTGGCAAGACAGAAGTCAGGCCTCTGGAAGGCTCCATCGGAAAAGCTGGGGTGCTATATAAGCATATTAACTTTTCCTTTCTCTTAAGAAAGGAAATCTAGGAGTTAGAGGGTTTCTTCCTCCTCAAATGGCACCATACCAGAGATAAGAACACTAGTGGGAGACTATCAAAAGTTAATTTAAAAAAAAAAAAAAAAAAAGAGTCTCACTAACAGCTCCAATGAGTCTGGTTTCAGGTTTGTTTTCTGTTTTTTGTTTTTTGTTTTTTCCCAGGGTGCAGGAGCCCTTTAATTAGTATTTGATCATTTACAGAAGGGATTTGTAAATATTATGTAAATATGATGTATTATGTATTCTGTAAATATGATGTATTTTTCAAAGAAAAAACAGTCCTTGGCTTCCTATGACACCATCTTGCTGATATCACTTTTATTTTACTTTCTACTTTTTTATACTTCTTTAACTGAATCTTCATTGCTGTTCTTTTGACATTTTCATTATGAAAGACTGAATGACAAAATAGTATGTCAATCAGAATTTATTTGGATGCACCCATTAGCTACTTTCTAAACAGTCCCCTGGTTTTCTAAATATTCTCCTCTGATTTTGTTTGTCTCAATGGATTTTTATCAATGTAAGAAGGAATTACTATAAATTATCAATTATTGAAATAAATCCATAAGGACTTCAAAAAATTTTTTTCAGAATTTTGTAGGAAACTGTAGAGTTTCTAGAAAAACCTATTTAAAATATTCTGCCTTAGTATCTACTATATATTATGCCTATGAAACTAAGTTTTAATTTAAAAAATCTATTCACAAAAAAAATAAAAAATAAAAAATAAAAAATCCATTCACCTGTTTTACTGAAGTAATGGATGGTGGGGCCAATTATAACACTCAGGTCCTGTGTAAACAGAGTTTCAGATCCATAAAAATGAAAGTACTATTCAATTTTTCTATCTTTTCCATATGTGTGAAATCATTTAGTTCTAATCAATTTCTTTTTCCAAGTTTTTATTTAAATTCCAGCTGATTGACATACAGTGGAATATTAGTTTCAGGTCCAGAGTGCCTCCTTAACTCATCGCCCATTTAAAGCACTTATACAACTCAACACCCAAGAAACAAATAACTCAGTTTGAAAAAATGGGCAGAAGACACCAGTAGATATCTTTTCAAAGAAAATATACAGATGATTGACACATGAGAAGATGTTCAACATCGCTCATCAACAGGCGAATACAAATTGAAAATAAAATGAGCCACTATCTCACACAAGTCAGAAAGGCTAAAACAACACAGGAAACCACAGGTGTCACTAAGGATGCAGAGAAAGGGAAACACTCTTACAAAATTAGAAGTAATGCCAACTGGTACAACCACTCTGCAAAACAGTATGGAGGTTGCTCAAAAAGTTTAAAATAGAACTACCCCACAATCCAGAAACTGCACTGCTAAGTACTTATCCAAAGATACAAAAATACTGACTTGAAAGGATATATGCACCCCGATGTTTATAGCAGCATTATCAACAACGGTCAAATTAGGGTTCTAATCAATTTATTAATATTTTTCAAATCATAGAAAGTTAAAACCTTTATAGTAATAACTTTGCTTAGTTCATGTGTTTAAAAGAAAATTGAAAAATTCATACCAAAATATAACTACTGACAAAAATAAAACTTTCTAGATTAGAAATGAGCATTCCATTACAAGGTATTCTACTGGCATTACACACAAATATTTAAAGATTTTCTTTACGTGGGGATCTAAGAAACATATTTAGGAGTTTTATAATCTTTCACGCTGAATTCTGCTATAGAATCAGACAAAGTTTAGAAGGATTTTCTACTTTAATTTCCAAGTGGAGCTGATCCACAGAAAATAATTTGGAAACTTCCTTTAGGCCTTTTTGGTATTTAGAAGAAATTCAGTCCTTCTTTGAGTGTTCTACTCTGACCAATTTACGATATGACCTAAAAAAAATTGCTAGTTTTTGCCAGGTACTAGCATAAGAGAAGGCTATGAAACAAGTTCATTCTACCAAATAAGCTGTTCTTCCACTTGGGCCACATAAGGCAGCTGATCCAATGGTTCTTGAAGTGTCACTGTCAGATAGGGATGCTATTAGTGCTTTTGCCATGTGAATCACAGTCCAAGCCCTTAGAATTATGGAGCAAAGTTCTACCATTATCCATGGATAACTACTCTCTTTTAAAGAAATAGCTTCTGGCTTACTACTAGACCTTAGAGACAGATGCTTAGTGACGGGCCACAAAGTACCATGTGCCTTGAACTGCCCATCATGAACTGGGAGGTTTTTTAACACACTGAGCCATAAAGTTCGGCATATGCAGCAGGAACCCATCATCAAATGAAAGTGGTATATAAAAGATTAGGCACATACAGTCCCTGAAGGCGTAGGTTACATGAAGAAGTGGTCCAGATCACTATGGTCCCCACTCCTGCTAACCTACCTTCTCTCCCCCTTACTGGACATATGATCTTATGGGAAGTTCCCTACCATCAACAGAGAAGAAGAGAAATCTTGGGCCTGGCTCACAATATTTCTACATAATATGCTGTCACCTTACAAAAGTCAACAGTAGCAGTACTTGAGCCTCTTTTTCGGATATCTCTGAAGAAAGCGGTAAAAGGAAATCCTCTTGGGGGCAGAATGTCAAGCAGCATACCTGGTTGCTTTCTTGGGAGAAAAATGTACATATGATTATGGACCAGTTCATGAACTGTGGACAGCATAATGCCTTTGGAATTGAACTGCAACTCTGTCTTGAATATGCTGGCTGCTAGCTACCCTGCATATTTTGTATTTTACCAGGTCCCCATAACTGCATAAGCCAATTCCTTAAACTCAATTAATCTCTTTCATTATATACATATATATGTGTGTGTGTATATATATACACACATATATATGCATATATATACACATATACTTTATTTGAAAGATAATTGGATAAAGCAAAAATGGTAGCAATATATTTTAAACTTTATAGCATACACAGAAGTAAAATGCATGGGCACCTAGGCGGCTCAGTGGGTTAAAGCCTCTGCCTTCAGCTCAGGTCATGATCTCAGGGTCCTAGGATCGAGGCCTGCATTGGGCTCTCTGCTCAGCAGGGAGTCTGTTTCCTCCTCTCTTTCTGCCTGCCTCTCTGCCTACTTGTGATCTCTGTCAAATAAATAAATAAAATCTTTTAAAAAAATTGTTTAAAAAAAGAGTAAAGTAAAACGCATGACAACAGCACAGATGATGGAAGGGGGAATGGAAATACACTTCTCAAACATTTTTATATTAAATAATTAAATACTACTATAATAGACTATGAAAACTTAATGATGCATACTAAAACCTGATAAATACCATTAAATTATTTTATAAATCCTTTTATAAGACAATATAAGACACAGAAAATACCAAAAATACAAAAGAAGATGATAAAAAGAAAATAAAAGAATAAGAACACATAGGATGTGGGGCACCAGGTGATTCAGTCAGTTAAGCCATTAATTCTTGGTTTCCACTCAGGTTATGATCTGAGGATCCTGAGATAGAATCCTGCATCAGAATCTGCAATGGGTATGAAGTCTACTTAAAATTCTTTCTCTCATTCTCCCACACTTTTGTATGGCCTCTCTCTCAAAGAAAAAAATAATAGGAGTACATGGGATGAATAGAGAAAAGAAAAATAGCATACTTAATCCTAAGAATGTTAATATGGCAAATGTAAATCATCTAATTGCCCTATTAAAATGTAAAGCTTTTCAGAACGAATAAAAGGCAAAACCTAACTATATCCTATCTTTAAAAAACACTATAACCATAAACAGAGCAAGTTTTAAAATCAAACTATGAGAAAACATAGCATGCAAAATACAAATCACAAGACAGAATGTATTAAGAATATACAAAGCTAGCTTCACAGTGAGGAATATTTCAAGGTGTATAGAAGGAAATACCCTGAGAATAAGGGATCAATTAATGAACACGTATCAAAGCTAAATATTTATGCATGGTAAAAAACACATACACACAAATATGTATATATGAAAATGGTATATAGAAAATGTATCAAATATTACAAAGCTAAAAGAAATGAAATGATTTTGTGATTATACTGCAGATTAAATTTTCCTCTCAGTAATTGATACTACATGCAGATAGAAAAAATTAGTAAGAAAATAAAGGGCTTGAATGTATAAATAAAAGTATATAAATTAAAAAAAGTTATAAATAAAAGTATACTACAATCACCATGACCAGGTGGGTTTTATCCCAGCGATGCAGGGGTGGTTTAACACTCGCAAAACAATCACCGTGATAGAACAAATCAATAAGAGAGAAAAACCACATGGTACTCTCAATTGATGCAGGAAAGGCATTTGACAAAATACAACATCCGTTCCTGATCAAAACTCTTCAAAGTATAGGGATAGAGGGAACATTTCTCAACCTCATAAAATCTATCTACGAAAAACCCACAGTGAATATCATCCTCACTGGGGAAAAACTGACAGCATTTCCTCTGAGATCAGGAACAAGGCAAGGATGCCCACTCTCACCACTACTATTCAACATAGTGTTAGAAGTCCTAGCAACAGCAATCAGACAACAGAAAGAAATAAAAGGTATCCAGCTTGGCAAAGAGGAAGTCAAACTCTTTCTCTTTGCAGATGACATGATACTATATGTGGAAAACCCAAAAGACTCTACCCCCAAACTACTAGATCTCATACAACAATTTGGTAATGTAGCAGGATACAAAGTCAATGCGCAGAAATCAGTTGCATTCTTATACACTAACAACGAAAAAATAGAAAGGGAAATCAGAGAATCAATTCCATTTACTACAGCACCAAAAACTATAAGATACTTAGGAATAAACCTAACCAAAGAAGTCAAGGATCTGTACTTGAGGAACTACAGAACACTCATGAAGAAATTGAAGAAGACACAAAAAGATGGAAGAGCATTCCATGCTCATGGATCAGAAGAATAAACGTCAAAATGTCTATACTGCCCAGAGCAATCTACACTTTCAATGCCATTCCGATCAAAATTCCACCAACATTCTTCAAAACATTAGAACAAACAATCCTAAAATTTATATGGAACCAAAAAAGACCGCGAATCGCTAAGGAATTGCTGAAGAAGAAAAGCAAAGCTGGGGGCATCTCATTACCTGACTTCAGGCTTTATTACAAAGCTGTGATTAGCAAGACAGCATGGTACTGGCACAAAAACAGAGAAATAGACCAATGGAACAGAGTGGAGAGCCCACATATGGACCCACAAATCTATGGGCAAATCATCTTTGACAAAGCAGGAAAAAATTTCCAGTGGAGAAAGGACAGTCTCTTCAATAAATGGTGCTGGGAAAATTGGACAGCTACATATAGAAGAATGAAACTAGACCATTCTCTTACACCACACACAAAGGCAAACTCGAAATGGATGAAAGACCTCAACGTGAGGCAGGAATCCATCAAAATCCTGGAAGAGAACATAGGCAGTAACCTCTTTGACATCGACCACAGCAACTTCTTTC